>CM025608.2:3229111-3272765 GCA_014621495.2 Entosphenus tridentatus | reverse complement strand
TATACACTTGTTTCGACAGGAAAGCCGAAAGCGTCACTGAGTGTAAAGGTTTTTGTAGGGTCATGCCAAGTGTTTGCAGTAGGGGGCGATGTTGATACACGGACGGACGGACGGACGGACGATATAATCTATTGTAGGCTGGTCCACTTCGTTCCTACCAGTATAAAAAACAGCAACATAAATATAAAGCCCCCTGTACCAGTGAGCCGTTCCAGTAGAATCGGCAGTGCAGTGGGCACGACACCGCACTCCTGTCCCAGGTGTTTCTGGAGCTCTAACCTCACTCCCAATATCACTCTCCGCTAGACCAATTAGCCGTTCCATTCCCTGCCTGAGTTCTACCTTCCTCCCAGCTCCACACAAACAGGCAAAAACGTGTAAAAAAAACACTCAGCCTTTGTGCATTAAGCAAAAACCAGAACTGCATTGTGGTTTTTTTGTTTTAGATCACAAAATGTATTTAAGCAAATTTTACCGACAGGTGGAAGACAACTATAGACTTGTTACATCGTTATCATAACTCATGAGTAAAGTATAGTCACCTCGTATCACACACTACTAGACCAGCAAACATATATTTACCTATGCAGCTCAGTGTACTCCTTGCTGCTGATAAATTCTGAAATTCAGAACTGGTAATAAACGCAAAGTAGGGGCAAGGCCTGTGTTGTGTCTTACTCTATAGAGTTCCCTTTCACTCAATTGTAAAAATATTCCATCTTCCCAGGAAGGTAAAAATATATATATTTGCCAAATATATATGTAAAAAAAATTGAACTCAAACATGATTAACCAGTAAACAGTAATTATGCTGTACATTTTTTTAAAGCTAAAACCCTCCTAGCAAGGAGTGGAATCATAAAGTTAACCTGCACACAGATGGATATGGCTTGTTATTTACCAGACTAGATTACCAAGTCTTCATAGGCAACAGTACAAATAATGTAATATGGTCCTGTGGTAACCAATATGTGCACTTGTGTAATTTCATAACTTGTATTATTTCAAAACACAAGCTGGGGTCAAGTTATCCTATTGAAAAATAAACATTCCAACATTTACAGTGTAGATAAATTAGTACTTATAAAATAATATTAATTTCAACT
The DNA here is from genome assembly GCA_014621495.2 of Entosphenus tridentatus. Classification (NCBI taxonomy): domain Eukaryota; kingdom Metazoa; phylum Chordata; class Hyperoartia; order Petromyzontiformes; family Petromyzontidae; genus Entosphenus; species Entosphenus tridentatus. The sequence goes on along the minus strand of CM025608.2, from coordinate 3,271,659 downwards.
TGATTCACGCCACAGTATATGCTCACTCTCAAAGAGAAGCAGAAAGACATCCAGGCGGTGAGCTGGCGTCAACAACTGCCAAAGCTGTGTGGTTCCCTATATATTAAGACGTTTTCAGCCAATTAATGAGCGTTTACATGAGCATTCGAGGAATCATGCAGTTTCCCTCGTTATTCGCGAAGGATATGTTCCAGACATGCTTGTGAATAGCACATTTTGCGGATATTGGCCTACGAAAACCTATCGTTTGAACGAATTACCTTAAATACATAGATAATACATATCATTCCATTCTCTCTCATCACTTTATCTCATCACATTCTCTCGATGCAGTCGTCTAGAGTTCCCGATGCGATTCGTGGATAACCAAAATCGCGAATAGAAAGTTAGTGAAGAACGAGGGAATATTGTAAAGACAGAACACGTGGAGTCCATACTTTTGTTGTACTGCCGTCTTGTGGCAAGTGTTCATTGGTGACGTTGTAGTAACACAACTGCAAACATAACTTTTGGAGAGAGTATAACAAAGTGGAGGTGTTCCATTTTTTTACAGTCAGCAGTGGAAATTAGCAATTCGCCGATGCTCATTTGTGTAAAGCCACCAAATCGAGCAGCTACTCTTCAAGAGCTGAAAAAATAGGAAAATAAGCAATCACAACACAGTTGCCACACATCAAGGGCACTTGCATTCATCACAGCAGAAGCATTCCAAACAATATGATTTTCTGGATTAAGGTGGCACTTGTTATTTTCTTTGGATGTGTGAGGCATTCATTATTTACTAAATATGTAATAATATATTTGATCAAATGTAGTTTAGAATGTATTTGTAGTGTGTGTCTGTGTGCATTTATATTTTTACGCATTTAGTCCTGATTTATTCCTGAGTCAATCGAGAGTACGATCCACGACAGACAGCAGCCTTGGCCTGAAATATATCCAAAGCTTCTGTGTTTGTAGCACCGCCGCTCCCTACTTTTCATGGTGAAGTGCATCCCTGCCACTCAATGGGGAATGGAGGTGGTTGGAGTGATCACAGTATGTCGACTGTAGGCAAGTGACGCAGCTGCTTTGGGCAGTGCTGGTTACCTGGCTTAGAGATGTCCAGAAACCAAGTGTGTAATGATACGGCTGAAGTCAAAGTTGCACAAAAGGAGCCTGGATCTTGAAACTAATAACAGCTGAGATAATGCAGCAGAGTCTCAAGCTTTGCGATGCCTTTGCTGCCCGTGGTTTGTAATAAATAATCAGTAAAGGTGTGAGAGGGATTTGACTTTCAATATCTATAATAGTGATTCATCTATATGCTATGAAGAAGAGCCATTGCTCTAAATGTCACCTATAATATATTTTCCTTTTAGGGCTGCGTTATTTACGAATTCGTTTAATTCTTGTTATTTGTGCTTATGCACCACTGATAATGCAATACAAGAACATAAACTGTTTAAAACTAGTGTTTAATAAATGTTCTTAAAACATGTCTAAAATATTATTAAATGTATCGTGAGTATTAAAATACTAATACTACTGAATATTTGTATTACACATTTACCGGAAAGACAGATTCACAGAAGTATTATTTATTTTAGTTTTTGAATCCCGGCAGCTTTTCATGTGTTTGATACGGACTTAATTTGAATGCAATACTCACCAGACAACCGTACACAACAGTGGCAATGGAGATACTATTAACATGTGCTTCATTATAGAAAGATAAATACATTTGATTTAATTTCAGCAGGAAGGGCCTAATGAGCTGTTCGGCTCTTTCATGGGCATAGCACGACGGGGCAGATGCTATGCGGTACAAGTCTTAGTGACAATCATGTTTACTTAGGTCGCAGTACAAACAGCGAGTATCAGTACGTGCTTTACATATTACAGGGATAGGGAACTGGTTGAAAATAAAAATATAACTACATTTTCTATGGACAAAAATAAAGCAAACAAACAATTTTAATTTAGCCAAGCAAATAATCAGTAACCGGGAACTTTAAGTATAATCCATAACGAGGGAGCAGCCACTGAAAAGGCATTTTTTTCCACAGCCCTAATCAAACCTGGGGATATTTAAGAGGAAATGGGAGGAGCTTTTAAGGCTTCCTTTATTTTGCGGTCAACAGGTGTGGGGACAAACACAACACCTTGTCTTTCTTGCTCTTCCTTATTGTACACGCTTTTATTTAACTCACTCTGTCTGTTGTCGTATCCTCAAATCTTGTAACTCAATTTTAACCCACTTCCCAATGTGGTATCGACTGAAAACTTCGTATACTTATGTCTTACTGGTGACAATACTATATTCTATCATAAAAAATTTTCAACCATCTTTTTTATATGTTATGTTTCGGCTTGGGTCTAATTGTCCACGCTCAACTGACGTTGGCTGTAAATCACCACGGCCCCTTACGTGATGGCAAGCTTCGGGGCCACTTCCTGGAATCGTGGAGTTTTGCCATTATGAGTACGGTACATTTCATTAAAGCGTGTTTAAAAAAAAGTATTTTTTAATATTACTTATTTCTTCATAGCCTCCATTTGTTCCAATTGGAGTCCCTGCCAGTGGTGCGTCAGCATCTGCTCAATCATCTATTGGGGGAAAAAACGCAACAGCAGCAACACATGTCGATGGAGAGTCCACAAAATCGAGTAAAGTGTATTTTTTTGGATGTGCATTTATTTTGAGAAGTAGAAATAACTTTATAGTAGAGGTGCGTCGTATTTTTAAGATGGTCAATAAACAGTGTAACTGTGTTTTGACATCCACAAGTTCCCATTGTGACAAATTTGCAATCTAAATGTTCCGAGACATTTCCCTAGCTTTACAATTACTTTTTACTCGTCACAGTCAAAGTAAATCATGCCATAATTGGGATGATACAAATATGTCAAAGACGTAATAATATCTATGTTTCAATAAAAGCCTCACTGAGTTTTATCATTCTTTTGCAATGGAATGTTTGGCTTCATTTTGGAGGAAAAGTATCCAGAGAAAACTCACATATACAACGAAATAACACACAAAGTTCCACACAGATAAGATCACCATCCATACGCTACAATGCCACCTCCTGACCACAATAAAATATTATGGCCAGGAAGTGGCAATAAACTTGGGCAACCAGTGGGAAAGGTCAAGCAGCCAGTAAATATGGATGGCTGCAGCATGAATGGTCGTCGTTAACCCAAGGGAACTCCTCTTGTCGGTGATCCTGTCACCCCGATGCTAGATGAGTTCTCAAAGAGCTGTGCAGACATAACTGGGCAATGAATGCTCTGCAATCTACGTAAACCCTCACAACATGGGAAGAAATACGCTGATGTCTGCACAAAGTTACACACAAATAATAAATAACTAATGTCGGTTTGGGGGTAGATTGTTTAGGCGTGTTGGTTCACATGTTTGCTCATGCATGCTGTGCATGCCTGCTCTTGCATGTCATGCTTCTCTGTCCTTCCCTGTGGTGCAAATGCGCTTACCTCCGCTTGTACTGCAAGATCTTGTGTCTACAAAAAGAGATAAGTAACAATGTCGTAACTTAGTCCACAATGATGAACACAACGTAGCGAGTGTCAAAGTTAAACCACGAAATATTTAACAACATAAATAAGCAGACATGTCTGCTTCACATATCCATCACTCCACATAAAAAAAAAATTCTTACACAACTCATCACGCCAAAGGCCTTCTGGGAATGTGTAATTTCAGCAGCATAGCCTCAAGACAAGCAAACTCTGGACCGGTTTCAACAACAAAATGTCTAACCAGCATAGTCAGGCTTGCTTGAATCAATTCTGATTAACTGCCGATTTTACAGGCAAGGGCCTTCTCTTTACGGTAAGGGTCTTAGTTTGATGCGAAATTTTTCATTTTACACCTCAATTCACGATATTATCAACACTACTCTAAGTGATAAGTTCAGCGTATATAACAATAAAAGTAATACCTGAGCTTCTATTAAAGTTGTAATGTTGTGACTCGAATAGTAAAATGTAGCGTGGGTAATCCCTGTTCCCACCAACAGGACCCAATTGAGGTTGTGTCCACGCCTCTTGTCGCCGGCTGCTCCACCACCACCATGTGCACTGTCTAACTGGGGCTGACAACGTGAATGCCTGAGAGGCGCACGTTGCTGCACGAGTAACCAGGGCTCAGGAAACACTCACCGGACGGGGAGGCTCCTGCAGGGTTTCACAAAGAGTGGCCGTCTGAAGGGAAACAACAACAACATTCGCCACTAAGTGGTGGTGATGTCACCATGGCGCATGTACACTCTAAGGCCATGAAGGAAAACATCGCATGCATTCATCCTCATCTGTTTTCCTCACAGTCACAACCGCATCTGCATTGACCATGGTAGCTGATGCGGATACTTGATGCACGAAGGGTAATTTAAAGCATCTCCGATGTGCTACTGTTGTCACCCAGAACTGCCCATGGAACGTATCACGACTCAGTCCCCAATTCACAAACACGAAGGAGGCATCAACACAGCAATAAACTTCTCCGCTTCTCTGATGCAATGATCTGGCTCAACCACCTCAATGGTAAATTATAGTTGTTGTTCTACAACAACATCAGCCAAAAGAAGAAAAATAAGATTCTGGTTTAAAGCTAGCATGTGGCTCAGATAAAGGGAGAAATTGTCATTGTAACAATGGTATTTTCATCATGATGCAATGCTGGGTGGAGGCCACCCCAAGCCACCACCATCTCTCATGATTTTGCGATGCAGAAATCCATCTAGCTTTTTCACACGAATTCCTCCACCTTAACAATGGACGTCCTCCTCTTGGCCATGTTCCATCCTCTGGCTGCCACTTTGTTGTTTGTCTCAACCACGACCATCAACCATTCCAATGGTGCTTGCTGCCCAAGCCCACTTGCTTTATTATTATTTAAACAGTCGGTATGACATCTCTAACTTGCATACATTATCTAATAAATGTCTGATTGTTAAGTGAACTTGTCCATGAACTTTGTTTTGCTCATATCTATCTCATACGCAACGTTTCAGTCTTCTTGATTAAGTTCTTATAACGTGTCCTGTAAATCATTCCCAAATTGGCTGTTGCAATGACGATGAAGTCGAAAAATCTAAGATGGTTAATATTTGCTCCTTTAATATGTATGAATTTGTTTCTTAAATCTAATGGCAGTTGTCACCGTATTTCAAATTCATCCTTAACACTCACTTGTCTTTGTGCATGAATGGATTGAACAATTAATGCGAACTCATAGCTTTTCAAGCAATGTGCAGTTGTGCAAATAAAATACAACACTTGAGTAGTGATGTCATGCCAGTTCAAGGTACAATTCTAATGAAAATGCACAGACAGATTTGAAAACTATTAAATGAAACTATAAACTAAACTTTGTATTTTACCAGGTATCGCCTCTTGAGCTATACAGGTTTTGTTCAGACGCAGCCTGGTCGCAAATAATAGCTCAACGAAGTGGCTTACCACGTGGAACGGTATGGCAGCCAGATACTCTAAACGCATGTTTCTAAATATGGAGGGAAAAACCGGAGGACCTGGAGAAAAATCCACATAACCACGGAGAGAACATGCATACTCCAAATATACAGGCGTCAGAGTTGGTATCAAACCCATGACCTCCGGTGTACTAGGCGAGGTAGTTGACATCTAACCACTGCAGCACCATTACCTTTACATACAAATTATATTTAAATACTGAAACAGCTCTGGACTGTACGTTTATGATTATCTATTGAAAACACAAGTATGACGTTTAGGGAGGAGCCAATGAGTCTCATGTATGGTTTCTACTTCTGTTGGGCAATGTTAGAAGTGTACACTTTGTTGATTTTCGTATAAAGGGTGAATTATGAAAAATGAAGAAAGTAACACCCATATACACTCCCATTGCTCGCACTGATTCACACCTCTTCACCTCCATACCTTAGCAAGAGCGACCTTCAAGGCTTTGTCCTCCGACACACCAGCCAGGATCTGAAAGGAAATAGTCACGTGCATTAACAACTTACAGAGTGTGATTATCAAAACTATTAAATGGAAGGAACCACTATATTGAGATTTCATGCAGAGAGTAAAAACTAAAAAATCTGAAAAAGAGGCAGGCGGAGAGATATGTTATCCTCAAGGCTATTCACAAAATTACAATGTATTTTATTAAATCGGCAATGGAAAAATATAGACGTGAACTTGAAAAAAAGGAAAGATGGATGAAAGTCATGATAATAATGAATAACATTTCATTTTTAAAAGTGGAAATGATTTTTAAACTTCATAGAGAAGGCTGAATAGTTGACTTTGAAATAAATATCGATTTAAAAAATCTGTAAATTATGCATCAATTTGCATCGATGAAGGGGACCGCATCTGCCATACACTGTTCTGCAGCCACTTAGGGCTGACCACTGTTTCTTGGGGAAGATCAAACCCTGGGAGTTCTTAACAAAATAAGAGTCATGAACAAACATAACAGTTAATGAACATGTATAATACAAAGCAGGAGTCAGACATGAAGCTACGCTCTTACCAAGGCTATTCGCAATAACTTGAAAGTACATTTTCCAAAAATGTAATTGAAAAAAAATGCATAAACATAAACGGAGAAAGGATTAATCATGTCAGATTTACTGACAATATAGTCCTTATGTAACAACCAATGGACAATTTCGAATAACTTAACAAGGAGAGCTGCAACGTTGGGCTCAAGATGAAACAAACGCCATGAATAAGAAGCTTGCTAAACCAATGGGAATAACTGTTGAAAGGGACACACGTGGAAAACACAGCAGAATTTTTTCATATATATCTATATGTAGGGTAGTTACTTAAGGTGGATCGAGAACATTATTAAATGAACGAGCGAACGCGAGCAAGGTGGATTTCTTTTGTAAAACTGAATTTTACAATAAAAAGAAAGATACCAAATATGCCTGCAGAAGAACATTTTTAAGCAGTGCAATATGTCCAACTGTAAAAAAATGTATGTATCTTGATTTGAAGCTTTCATGACTGCAGGAATCCATACTCTGGTTCTTTCGGTAAAGTCACGTAGGTATAAAATATTTCGCACTGTACATCGCCAACTGTGCTAACAGAAGATGCGGGGGAAGGACAACAAACTAAACACAAACAAGTTCCCACAGAGATTTGTAAGAACAAAGCAATTATGGCAACTAAATGGCAACACGTGTTGCATGGCTCAGATTCTAACACTGTGCTATGTTCATGTAAAATTAGTGCTGTGAGCTCACTAAACATCGAGGTGTCGGTGACGAACCGGTTGGTACTTGCGCTGCACCCTGAGCACATCCAGAGGGCTGAGGCCGCTCCTCTGGCCGATGGGAGCTTTAGCTGCTGTGGTGGGGGTGATCGTCTCACTCATGTAGTCCGAGGAGGAGGCGTACCTGGAGAGGAGATCAGCGCGTTACACACTGGACTTGAGTGACTGGTTACCACTCTAAACTATTTACCGGTTACTTAACACATGTGTAATCAATTCCTTCATTAGCACAGATGACGACCAATTGAGGTGAAGTTTACAGGTTATAAGCCAAGCGTACATCAGTGCCAAACACGAGCCTGCCGAGTTTGCATTTGCAACTCATTTATTCCCATGTGGCCGGGGACACCGATGTATTATTCATCTCAAACCACCAAACAGACCCTACATTGCTCCCTGCACGAGAGAGTTTCATGTCTAAAGTGTTGTTAATAGGAGCTGCACTGAGTCTTAACTATCCACCTTAAGCTTCACAGGCGATGGTAACTCGGAATAAACTGTACAGTTTCGTACAGGCATACTCCGATTTACACCCAGAATGCGTTCCTGAAAACCAGAATTTTAATTTTAATGACTTAATTAGAAGAAAAAAATAGCAAAAGTTTCAGAAAACGGGAGGGTGTAAGTGGGGGTTATGACTATTTTTGTTTGCTATTAAATGATAAATATCAAATATATAAAATATTTAGATATTTGTTATTAAGTATAAATTAATTTCCGAAGAATGTAATCAAAATGTTGTATTTTCTCAATTATGTAATTACAGTAAAATCTCTTGGTGAGCCGCACTATGAAGAGTGAGCCCTGGTCCGGGTAGCCAAAAACTCTGGCCAGCTGTGAATACAACGTAATTCATTGCTCACGACCCCCCTTAATACATACCTAGCATGGACAACACTTACAAATGATTAAAATACATTTCTTGATATATTTAGTCAAATTTACAACACTATGGAAAAACATAAATTAAAAAACTAATGTTTTGCGTTTACATAATTACGTGTTGCGATGACTGTATTGTGTGTTGTTTTAATGTACCCATCCTTGACGTTTGTTGATGCTGCACCAAAGAGACGTAAACAGTAATAAGCACAAATGTGGAACGAAAAAAATAAAGAGTGTTGGTCCAGCTAAATGTAAATCCAGATAGCCAGGCCAAGGAGAGGCTGAAAAAGATGTGGATGAGGTGGCGACTATTAAGAGCATCATCAGGCCGTGTTGAAGGATTTCAAGATGGCTTCCCATATTCACAGGGGAGAACGCCATCAGACTTCCTGGTAAACTTCTGGACGCCCAAAGAATTGAAATTCCAAGGAAGTTGTGTTACTGCCCTTCTGTGTGGTCTCGCAGCAGAGCAGGTGGGAGTGTTCATGTGCCATCTGGGAGAAATAGGCTTTACGTAAAATTGTTATCTCATGGTGTTCTTGATTCCTGCTTTTCATGCTTGTTTTTTGTTAAGTATATGAGATGAAAGTTTATTGGTGTGGTGTCCACCCTCCTCGCCCATCAGACCCTCACACACCCCGAACTGCTAGCCTGGGTTCATCTAGCTGGGGTTCAGTTAGTCTGAGTTTTACTGTATTTTCAGTATTCCAGACATCCCTCTATAACCAGAAAGGCTCCCCCCCCCAAATTAATCCGGTTTTGAGAAGTTTTACTGCATTCATGCTAGTGAAGGCCACAGCCTGTGTGAGATCCACCTGCCGTAGTGCATGATTGAGAGGTAGTCGTAGGGCAGATCTTCTCCACAGCCACTGCATTCCAGCCGTTTGAACTGCCCAAGCTCATCTGCAGGTAGCAAGCACACGTGGCTCTTATTAACCGACAACATGGGTTTTATGCTCGGGTCGCCGGATTCATAGTGCAACGCGCTAACCGTTACACCACTGCTCCCCATGCGTGGCAGCACACACACCACCACGTGTCGTGACACAGCCATTGCGGACCGTCGTAGATACAAAAACGATCATTCGCCTGCCCATCCGTACGTTCGTTACTAAAACTGCACTGGGGGAAGCAACACGAACAATGGGAAGATTGCGTGGCAGTTTCATGAACCTGCTGTGTTGACACTTCCTCGTTAAAGTAAACTACACACTGGACATCGAACTAGTGTGCTCTTTGTGCAATACAAGCCGTTTCTAGTTATGAATAGCACGCCTACCCCTGGTTGCTTTACTCGCTCTAGTGGCACCACTCACCTTCCTTGATGTTGTCCTCGTGGACCTTTATGTGCTGGTCACGGTCACTGCGACAGTGCTCGTGGTGGAAGCCGAGCGCATGCATGAGCTCGTGCAGAACGACGCCCTTGGTCACCTTCCTGGGCTCCAGGGACAAAGACTGGGCCCCTCCTTTCTTGCCCAGGAAGGACCAGCTCCTGGTGGCGAAAATTCCCATGGAATTTCACGATCACCCCCATGACCTTCACGTCATGATTACCTTGCATTATGCGGAGCCACTGCTGATAGTCAAAAATAATGTTAGCTATTGGTGGCGTGAAAGCTGAATGGCTTGCAATGTCCCGAACAAGTCACTACCTGAACACCCCACGCAGGAAGTACCTGGCGTCAGCCTGCGTAGAAGGCAATGGGCTGTGTTTGAAAAACGCACACTAGTGCAGCTATTTTGTTCATAAATCGAATATGAATGAGTGGCCAAATTGTCAATGTGCATTCTGTTCATCACATAACTGAGCACTGCCCATTAGACAATTACACAGGATGCGCACACGCTATATGTTAAGCAACTATTGATGCCATCAAATGGAATACCAAACTGAACATACAGTTAAAATGATATTTCAGTTGCTTTTAATTGCCATACGAAAGATGACCTTCAAAGTAAAAAAAACACTATTGTGTGATAATCTTGGTTCAGAGAAGGGGTTAAATTTCTACGTCTGCACTCTGTAAGGGTCTCAGTAAGATCCACTCCACAAGAAATACTATTACTTGGCTTTCTAAGCTTGAATTTGCCGTTACCGATGTGTGTTCCTCTCAACAGAAGACAAAAAATGCCACGAACAAATAATACATTCAAATGCAGTAAATCAGCCCTTTTAGAGCCTGGCTAGAGTTAATTTTGCTTGCAAGTGAAACCTCAAAAGCTGAGGGGCACTGCTTAAATCCTGGGTTATATTCGAGGCAGCTGCCTGTGATTAAACTACATTCTCAAGTGTAGTGAATTGATGGTCTCAGTTTGGTGAACAATGAATTCACACAAAACAATCTCACTACATTAAATGCAATTTTGTACTTAATTTGGCTAATTTCTAGCTCTGAGATTTAAAACATGTGGTTCACTGTCATAGAGCAAACATAAGTCTCCTATGCAGAGCCGGTGAAAAAGTGCTGCCTTCCACTCTGGATCAGAGTTCACTTTAGGGGATCTCAGAGGTAGTTCTGTGATATCCCCTTCAGTGGGTTTTCTAACACGAAGGGTTACCCTGCCCTGCAGAGATCTGAATCGATAAAGCTCTCTTCTCTCTGTCCACACCACGCTCACTCTACACCTCACTTTCTCTCTACGCCACACTCACCCTTTACGTCCCACTCTCTCTCTATACCCCACTCTCTATCGGCTCTATGCACCCTTGACACACCGCTCACCATCTATGCCCCACTCACTTTCTACACTCTGCTCTCTTTCTACACCACATTATCTCTCTCCACGCCGCTCACTGCTGCTCACCCGTCCAGGGCCTGGAAGTTAATGTAGTCCTCCTGATTGTCTTTCCGGATGAGCCGAACACAGGTTTTCTCTGCAAACTCATTGACTGCTTGCTGGATGTTCTCCTTGTCATTGGTGTCTAAAAAAGAGAAGCATATCCTCACATTAGAATCACACTGTGCTTATATAATAATAATATTTTCCTCATTAAAAAATGATCCTCATGAGAATCCAATTATCCTCATATGCTCTAAATATACGTATTCATAACATAATTAACTACAATCATGATTATAGTATCCCCAAGTTAGAATGACACTAATCCTTGTAATCCTTGTGTTACAAAGCATATCCCGGGCGTTTGATTCGGGGAACTAGGGGACAACATTTCCTTCCCTTCTGGTGGCGATGTTGAGCGGGGGACGAGGTGCGGGCTTGATTGAGATGATGAGATGTTGGTGAGAATGGAGATGGATAAGATGGATGATAAGTAAGTAAGTACATGTATACACGCGCAACTCTTAGAACCTACGTAATCATGAGTGCGGATGATGAATGATGATGAATGATGACGGATGATGGCGATAAGTTGGATGATGAGGACTATGGTGATGAGAATTTTGTCACAGAGGTCACGGTGGTCATGGAAATCATGAATTTCAATGAAGACCATGAAATCTTACAAATGGCTGAAGAACACATTCAATTGGGTGCTTCACCTATTTCCTTAAAAAAAGTGGCATTATTCGTGTGCTAAAAATAAAAATCTGACCGAGAGGGCTCCATGTGGCAAACCATGAGTGAGTGATGTGCCGAGGGCCTGTGTAGAGTCAGCAGTCCCAGCTGAAGTAGCTCCAGATTGGGGCTCTCGCTAAAGCAAGAATAATAATCTCTATTTTATAAAGAGCCCTAAAGCGTCAATCTGAAGCTACGGCTGCCGGCTGTGTGTGATGCACTCACCAAAACCAGAGCAGACATCGTAGAGAACGTAGACTTTGCCATCTCGGTGCTTGACCCAGTCATGGCTTCCATCTAGACAATCAAAGAGCATGCTCAGTATCACATAAGGTGGAGCCTAAACAATTGGGTATCATGCACGATGATGCTGCTTCTGTGTATGTATGCATGTTGAAATTCTTTCACACCATACATAGCAAACCATGCCAATCGAATGTGCGAGAGAATGACAACATTATCGTTAATGAGTGCGTTCCTTTTTTTAAATGTAATTCCAAGAATCCCATGGTAATTCTGGGCTCGGGATCATGATAATCTCCTGCCACTGAGATACAATGGTTTGCTCGTCCTCTCCCATAGCAACACAGACCCCCAAGAGCCTGCAGAGGAAGTGACCCGTCTGCCACAGTTAGGTTCCCCTGCATATTTGGTTGCTATAAATTTACACGTGATAAGCCACTTCGTTGACGTCACTGGTATTGACCGTGAGCAGAAATCAAACTCAGGTCATTGGGTTCATCGCCCAGCGGGTGCAAACCGCTATACTACCGCTCCCCACTGATGGCAATGCCTGGCATGACACACAGGCCTTATTCCATCCATCCGTGTCAGCTCCGGGTTCAGAAGCAACGATCATTGTTTGCCAGCACTTCCTCTTGGAACCGTAGACCTGAACACTGTTCACATTATCAATGGTGATCCAACATGAAGAATAACGTTTCAAGTTTTTATTGATTGTTTGCACTCACTTTTTGAAACATACTATGAAATAAAATATAAGACATATGTAAAACACTGTTTCAAATTGAGTTACACCATCGCACAAGGCAAGCTACTTGCTGGACTATTAAGTTAAGCCACTGTTAATTCACTCCTGTCACCCTGCACTACAGCTCACGGTATAACTCTCCGCAGCACGACTAACAACCTCCTCTCAACACCATGGACCAGGACCATCACTGCCGGTCATTGTTTCTCCATGGCAGCCTCCGCCGTCTGGAAAGCCATTCCGCTGCACAATTGCAGACCGACTTTTAAGGGACACTTGAAGGCCCAGCCTCTTTCGCCTTGGCTTTTGAGCGACACTGATCTTGAATCCGCGCAGCAGTTGCAGTCTTTCATGTCCGTAAAATTTTGTGCACATTATAAATTGCATCATTATTATTAATTTTAACTAAATCGTCATCATAAGGGCATGTGTCCCGCTTGTAAAGTGACTCACTCTGCTGGTTGCGATGGAACCCGAATACGTGCATGAGCTCATGAAGCACCGCGCCCTTCTCAACCTCGCTGAGCTCCAGGGCGATGGACCGAGATGCTTCTCCTGCCCTGGCACCCAGCAGTGAGGAGGAGTCCCTGATGGGAAACCGCGTGTTTCACAGCAACATCACTCACCGGCACCTCAAAATACCGGACACGTTTTACAGAGGCCAAATGTCTAGTGCACTGCACTTTTGCACCAGTAACAAGGATAATTTAACGTAATAGATTTTAACAAAGTGAGAGCTAATTTTCAAATGCAATAACAATGTGGGGACAGTTATTTGTGTGTATTTTAGATGTGTTATTTTGTACACTTTCCAACTAAGTTTGAAATCATAAATGCATTATAACTGTCCATCTGTCTGTCTGTCTGTCTGAAGCAGGGCAGGGTGTTTGGGGGAGATCATCAAATGAAAGGTAAATGTTACTAGAGAAAACCAAGCAAATTGATCAAAGGCTTTCCAAAAACTTGGCGATTAAATCCAGAAATAAAAAAACCTATTTGGCCAATGCGATCATGTCACACATGCCCATGTTTGTGATCCATGTAATAGCAGGTATAATCCATTCATAAAAAAAAAAACTCAAAAGCATGTTCGAACCATTACAGATTCCATGATTTCCCTTGTTAATTTTCAGCTGAGGGCTATGATAAAGACTCACGAAGGCCTACTCTTGTGAAACATGTGACATGATCTGTAAATTTAAACAAAGACGTCATTTTGCACAGAGAGCCATCTCTGTAGCCTGTAAAAGATCTCCACCATGTCATCTAAGCCTAAAGTGAGCACGCAGTAGCGGCCTTCACTTGACTTCATGCAGCCTAGATTGAGTAGACAAAGCTGCAGCACTGAAGACTCCTGGACAGCACGTGTGTATTTATGTTATACAGCTAATGCTGCTGCAAGGGTTCTCCTCTCTTCACAGACGCAGCAAAGCAAACGTGCTGCCTTCCGATGTGTTACTTTTGTTGCTAGAGGTCAAACAACAATCATAAAGCCCCAATGAAATACAGGTATTCTTGATCCTGCGTAGACAGAAATTTCCTGATATGGTTGTTGAATTTGGTCACGTGACCAGGAAGTTACGATTTAAGATGCTCTAAGCCATGAGGCTTAGAGCATCTTAAATGAGAGACAGTTCAGTCTTCAGCTTCGTCTTATTTAACACGTTCCTTCGGAGTGGGCAGGTAGGAACTTGGTTGGACAGCACATTCGTGCACGACAGACAGACAAATAATCCCTGGTGGGGAGTGTGGAATCTGTTGTTCCTACCTTTATAAAATATAACTTGACTTGAGGTAGCCAGGCAGACAGCCAGGTAGCCAGCCCCCTTAACTATCGGCCCCTCCCCCTTGCTTAGGCACCTCCCCTTACCCCCCTCCCTTAGGCCCCTCCCCCCTTAGGCCCCTCCCCTGACCCCCCCCCCCATATCCTTAGGCCCCTCCCCTGACCCCCCTCCCTTAGGCCCCTCCCCTGACCCTCCTCCCTTAGGCACCTCCCCTCTCCGTACCCGGCAGTAGGTCTCCACCAATCAAAGAGCTGTTTGTAAGGTCTCCACCAATCAAAGAGCTGTTTGTATTATATATTTATTTATGCACGACAGACAGTCAGACAGACAATAAATCCCTGGTGGGCAGTGTGGAACATTGTTCCTACCTGTAACATAGGGTATGCCCTGACAGTGATGTTCAGAGCCTCAACAGGGAATGTATGGCCATGCTGTTTAAACATCTCTCCTTGTAGCAGCATGGCACTTACAAGGTGGTCGGTAAAGGAGAACCTTTCTTTGGTGTGGACCAAGATTGTGTCGCAGACCTGACAAAATAAATACATTTATTTTAGTTATAAAATTAATTAATTATTATAATATAAATATGGAGATACAAGGTTTCCATCCCGACAGCAACAATGTATCAGGCAGAATCCATATTTTATATCTCCATATTTTTTCAAAAATTAATGCTATTGGTCACCCTTTACATCTGTCAATGTGTTTTACAAATTTTTAACCAATGAAAAGCATTAAAAGAGCTTGGAAATTATTTTGGGGAAAAAACTGGTTTTCTTTCGTTTCCTGAAAACTAACAGTTTTGGACATACAAGGCTTCCGTCCGACAGCGATGATTTGTGTGTGTGTGTTATTACGTTAATTAACATTTTACCAAAATTAAAGCTCAAATGGAGTTTGACAAGGGTTTTTAACCAGTAAATGTACAGTATTTTCAATCCACTCAGTTTCTTTTATTAAAGATTCCACTAGGTGGCGACAAATAATATTGTTGACTGAAACGTGCTTACGTGTGATGACGTAAGCACGTTAGTGCGAGCCCTCCCGGAAGCCATAGAGAATGCATTGCAGCGCCTGAAGTTCGAAAAAAAACATCTTTGAATGTAAGTCTATGGGGACACTCTGGGCGATTCTCAGCCAGAGTGAAATCGCCCAAAAAGAGGCGGTACTCCACAGAACGTGACATGACGCTGATTGGACTATATCCAGAGGCACAGTGACGACTAGCGTAACTCTGTGGTTGAATGAGGTTGTGAATGTGATTGAAAAAGTCCCTTTCACACTTTGGTGGTGCGTCGCCCAATCGCCCTAATGAAGAAACCGCCCCTGATACAGAGTACAACATGGAGGCACAAATATCGTCTCAGTGAAGACAGGTGCATATGTTCATTGTGGGACTTTAAGAAGCATTGTCTGTAAGTTTGTTTATGTTCTTATAATACTGGGAATGCTGTTATGTTAGGATTGCCGTTATAATACTGGTAAATGCCTTTATAATGCTGTTAAATTGTTATGATAAATATGAGGTCTAGTTAACAACGAAGCCTGCCACTTGCATTATTGGGAATGTTACTTGTAATTGGGTAACTCGAGCCAGACTTGTACCCATGTAACTTTAATGCAATCTTGACAGCAAGGATGAAGAAATATCTCATCCACAGTTTCGTGTTATGTGCAGCGCTGTACATTTAGGCTGCAGTATGGTGATTACACGAAGTGACCTTATCGAACACAGTAGCTTATTCTTTTGTATAGCTATTCAGTGCTAATGTAGGTGCCTGGTCCATCCAGGACCTAGTGTGGAGTTTCATGTTATCTAAGACAATGTTATGATGCTGCAGTGTTCATTCATTCTATCGATATTGCAAGTATTAACAGATGCTGTATTTTGTGCTGTGTTTTGCCATCAGTTTTACCTCGTTCTATTCATTAAATACATTGGAGTCGGATGTTCACCCTGGCTCTGAAGGTTTATTGAATGTGAGGTTAACTACTCGGATAGTGGTGCAACGCTGCGCACAGCGAGGCCGAGACAGTTACTGTATGATAATAAAATTATAATTTAATGTTGTGGTTACATTGTCTGCATTTGTTTCTCATTTGTGCTATTTTATACCATCCAAGAGATGCAAATTATCATCACAAGTGGCACTACAAATTTAACTGTTCTTAACAGCTCACAGAGGATTATTTAAAAAATTTGGGTGAAAATTAAGGCAATAGTTACATCTGTGGCACATTAGGAATGGATCACTCTTTTAAGTATGTCCTTGTGCAGCAAGGGAGTAAAGTGTGGTTCTGTGAAGGTCCTGATGTGTGGTGCAGTGCATCAATGCATGTGTGTACAGCAGCATGTGATGACTGAGTCGGGCCTGTAGGTGGCTGACAGGGTTAATGAATAACCGCAAGTGTAAACCAGCCACATGGTTAATGGCGTCTCGGAAGAATTGCTGCGTGTAACACACGTGTTGTTGCATTTGATAGGTAAAGGACCCAAAGGTTGTTTTTGATCGTTATATAAATGTTCTAGACTTGTTCTAGACTTGTTCTAGACTTTAAGCCTTTGCTTTGAATTGTTCGTTTGTGATATATGCAATTAGAGGCGTTTTAGCACTGTGCATTGTAAAGAGATGACGCACTGTAATTAGTTACTGCCATTGTAATTCTGTAACTCTAATACTGTTTAGTCTATAACCATGCCCATGTACCCAGAGTATGACTACTTGCGATGCTATTGACAATATAACACATGTAAAGTAGTAAGCTGTACAATGGTGAGATACAGTACGTATACTGTACACATACAGTACATATAATGGGTGTAATATACCGATATAAGTGGATGGTATAGATAGACATACAGCTTAGGATTAAAGTAATAGTCGAATAGTGATGTGCAAATGTGATTGTCAAAGACAAGGATGGTTTATAAGTAGTAGAATTGGGTTTCAGAGAAAGAGTTCATGAATAACCGCACGTGTAAACCAGCCACATGGTTAATGGCGTCTCGGAAGAATTGCTGCGTGTAACACACGTGTTGTTGCATTTGACAGAGTGACGGTGCTGTTCTTCACAAGATTAATATTAACCACAATAAATAAATGTGCTTGCCCTCGATTTGGAGCACCTGCCCACGTCCTTCATTTCGAGTGTGCAACACATCCCTTTTACATTGTATTGTTTAGTTATATTTAAGGGCTTCGTTTTACAGTTTTATTCGTTTAGAGGTTTATTTGTTTTTATTTGTTAAGGTTTGTATTTACCAGGTTTTTATTTCTTACGAGTTTTATACAGTTTAATGTTAGGGTTTTATTCAGTTTTACTTGTTCAGGGTTTGCTAAGGGTTGGGTTATTTAATCTAAAGCATTGAGGCCTTGTGTGAATGGCACTGTATAACATTAAGTTGTAGTTGGTTAGTTAGATTCTTAGACAGAAAAAATAATAAAATCAAAATCACGACGTTTCGATTGCAACACAAGCAATCGTCTTCAGGTGAAAAAGAGGGGGAAATCTGCTGAGGCAGACTGTTTATAAAGGTTTAGAGATGGGCGGAGCAGCTAATGCCGATGTAGGAGCGAGCAGGAGAGAAACATTTTGAGGAGCGAGTAGGAGAGAGAAATTTGCTTGTAAATCTAAGCTCAGCGAGGGCCCGGACGACGTAGTGGCAAGCCGCCATTTACTAACACACCTAAAGGTTGGCTCTGTTAGTGAATGCAACTCAGAGAGTCGAAAATAACTGCTAACATAGGATAGGAACATCACAGCCAGTTATGACTTAAACTGGTTAATAACGTCCTTCCAGTGATTTTTCTTCAGTTTGTACCCATCTTCTCGGTTAAAATTGTGTCTGTATTAAAATATCTGGATGGCTTCATGAACGAATCTTTGCTGATAGCCAATGGGTTTGCAGAGTACCTTTGTCTTGGCAAAATCAATTTCATGTGTGCCCACCGCGTTAAAATAATGATCAGCCACAGCTGAGGTATTGGTCCTACTGTGTTTCAGATCTGCCTTATGTTCACAAACCCGGTCTGAGACATGTCACTTAGTTTTCCCAATGTAACTGCTGCCACAGACACAGCTTAGTTTGTAGACACCGGGGTATTGCATGTCAGGAATCACATACTTCACAGATGGGATCAAATCACGAATTTTATGTACTGTGTTGAACCGTACCTGGATCTTGTGTTTGCAAGTTCTCAGACAGAAATCGTGCCAGTTTGTAGGTGGGTAAGTCAATGGTGGAGACGGTAGGATGGAGTGGTGTACCTTCTTTATGGATTTTTGGTAATCCATAAAATCTGGGTGGTCTAGCAGCAGAGGGTTTTAAGGAAAGCCGCGTGGTTGGTTCGATTAAATACGTCGAATCAGTGATGATGTTGGTTTTCGTTACCAGGCGGTTGGTAGGATTACTATTAATTTTGGTATAGCTGCCATCATACTGGTAGGAACCTCCTGGTTATTCTGTCCGTCCATCGTGCAGGGAGGGGCTGGGTGGGGAGGGAGGGGCTGGGTGGGGAGGGTGGGGAGGGGAGGGTGGGGAGGGGCTGGATGGGGAGGGGCTGGTCACCCCGTACGTTTAACCTACTCACGCTGGCTTGTGCCCGCCCTCACAGTCGGCCATATTTGCGGAATACACCACGCCGCCGTTGACCCTGGCCATTCACCGAGCAACCCAACGTTCCTACCAGCTCTCTCCGCAGGAATGTGTTTAAGTAAGTCCTGAATTTTGTTATTGTATGTGGTTTTGTCCACGATGACAGTGGCATTGCCCTTGTCGGCTGAGAGGATCACTATATCATCTCTTTTTTTTAGTTGAGAGAGTTCAAGGCGCTCATCCTTGCTGATGTTGCTAATAGGTGTCTCAGCGTTTTTGAGGATTGCAGCGATGTATGATCTTGCTACGTCTGCAGGAACGTGTCCCAAACCGTTAAGGACTACGTCGACCTGGGCAATGATATCATTAACTGGGATGTGTTTAGGGGTGACTGCGAAATTCAACCCTTTAGCCAGAACAGATTTTAGGCTGTCAGAAATTGGGCTGTTGCTCTGATTGATAACAATCTTGTCACCATCTAACTTTTTAAAGTCTGGATCTGGCTTCTTCTTGGAGAGGAGGTTGAACTTGGAAATGAGGTTATCTTTGCATATAGCTGACATTGAGGCGGCTGAAGAGGCTGTCATGTTATCTACATGGTCCCAATCAGATGTAGACATTTTTTCTGTCAATGTTAAGTGTGATTGCAAGAGGGTCTTGTCTAAATTGTCTAGTTCAAATCGGAGCAGTCTTATTCTCTCTGAGATCAGGGCTAGGCTGGCCCTGAACAAGATCCGTTTAGCATTAGGAGAAGTGACAGCAGCAGATGTGAGTGTAAGGGCGATCGGTATTACCTTAGTGTCGTGGTATCTCTTCAGAAAAGTGAGCGACTCGATCAGATGAGTCTTCTTGTCTCAAAGTTTGTTGAAAAGATCTAATAGTAGTGTATACGTGGCTTTACTGAAAGACCCAAAGAATATGAATTCCTACAGTCACGAAAGCTTTAAGTAAAGATTTAGTTCGATTCTGATAAAATCTCATTGTAGATTAGAACATTTCGGGCCATGTTCTCAATTTTATTAACTGGATGAAAATACTATGTCGGGCAATTTGCTCCACTAATTTGTAATGGAGACATCTGCACATTTTCAAAATTTCGTATCTTTAAAATTTCAACAAAAAATCCCCTAAGACTAATCCCCTACCCTTCCGTGACCCCTAAGTACCCTCGCGGTCACTCTTTTCTCAAATTTTGCCCGCCCCTGCCATATGAATTATTATATTTTGTCACGGTTTATTTACATTAAACGCCTTGAGTGAAGGCGCTCTATGAATATAAAATAACTTCGAACAGTGAGTACATTTCGTGACAGAGAATGTTATTTGTAGCAGATCAGAAAACTAGGAGACGCACCTGCCCAGCGCTCTGAAGTAAAAGTAGTCCTCCTGGGGGTCTTTGGGTATCAGTCTGACGCACGTTTTCTCCGTCAGCTCATCACAGGCCTGCTGAATGGCTTCTTTGTCACTGGCATCTGAATGGAAAATGCTAGTCTCACATTGATGCCACTTACTAGTAGTTTTACTCCCTTCATGCCGTAGCAAAACATTATAAATCAAGAGACCGATACGAACCTTACCAAGTGGAAGGAGAAAGCATCTAAACGCACATTTCTCAAGATAATGTTCAACAGGGAAATGGTGAGGAACGATGCAATTCAGTTTGGGTGGAACCACAATGGATATATTGGGCGTGGTTATATAGAGTGTCACAAGGGTAAGGATAATGTGATGTTTGTGACGGTATAAATGAATAAATATAGCATAGGCAAGTATGATGCGTGGTCTGAAAATGTTCCACAAAAGTATATTAACAGTGTTTCAGTCAAACAACGCAAAGCAAAAACTTGACAATTTTATAGGACGTTTCACTCGAAAGTTGAGATCTTGCTGAAACCTGATGACGCTGAGGGTAATTTCTAGCAAAACATCGTGTAACAAAAGGTACAATTTAGCTTGCTTTTCAACATAACCAAGTTGTCATGTGGGCTATAGTAGCACATTGCCACTTCATTTGTTTGGCTTTGTCGGACGGTTGAGAGTTTACAGCTCCAATTCAACAACACTTATACGATCTAACCCAAAAGAAACCAATAATAATAATATTGGTCGTGAAGCCCATTGTGTGGAATGAAACGTGCGGCCAGGCAGTGCACGCTGCGCTCACTGAAGGCAATGGAGACGCTGTAGGGGATGTACACCTTGCCACTCTGCTCAGGCCACAGCTTGATTTCTTCTGAGGGATCTCCTGCAATGTCTCCAGTCTTCTCGAACTGTTTTCCAACTATTACATCAACAGAAAATAAAGTGTGACGAAAGGCAAATACAATAATTTTTCAAAATCAATTGCAGTGAATGGCCACATTACAAAATACAGTCTGTTGTCCAATAATGGCAGGTGTTTTCATAGCGCGAATTTGATATAACGTGATGAATCAAATTAGGAACACATTTTTTATAATGCGAACTGGATATAATGCGATTCAGTTAACAGAATTACGTTGCATCAGTAGGAATAAGCAGTTGTACGACTGCCTCAGTGTAGCATCACACAAGGTGGGATACTGCTGGATGCTTATAGACGCTACCCACGTGCCTGTCTTTGTTCAGCCTGCATATGCATCTCACGTGTTATCGTGGACTGGGCTTTACCATAAATTATATATCATGTATTATAACTCGTTTTTCCACAATGCTTGTGTTCTTCAGGAATGCAACTACCGCGTTATAGGAGAACAGACTGTACATTGGAAACTAGTTACTGTACATACATCAAAATGATAAAAACTATTTGAAACCTGAAACAATAACGTGTAAATGCTAAAGCCATGAATGCCAGCCTACAAAGTCTATATGGCATCGGTTGGCCAACACTGCATTGTCCAATAATTAATCTGTTTGAAGGAAAACTCTAACTTGAACACTATAGCAGTGGAGACATGTGAGTTCTCCAAGAAAACACTTGCTCCTTCAGCCGGGAGGCATTTAAGATCGGCCGTGCACGCATTGTAAACAAGGACCAATTTCATACTTATTCGTGAATGTTAACATAGGACAGCAACGACATAGCAGGTGGTACAAAACTGAAAAAATATGACAGATGTGTTTTGATGCAAACATACAATGCAGAGATCTCACCAAATGCATGACACAAATGAAGATCGTGCAACACGGTAATGGCAAATAAGCCGCATATTTTAGGCTTTCTGGCCATTCTTTATACAGACTAACTAAAGTCAAGGCTAAGAATAGAGATCTTACCTCCAAAGAGTTCATGTTCTGACAGAAGCAGAGTAATCTTATTCCTCAACGTTATTATCTGCACTCGTGACTTGTCAAGCCTGCAAGACTCAATCATCTTCTGTAAGAGCGCTAGAAAATAGTTTACAAGAGACACATGTAAGATTACGGCATCGCACAAGCTGTATTATTTGAACAAATGTTGAAATTGAATGCGGTGTGGATAGTTCCTAGGTGTCTAACTATATCATTCATTATCAATAGAATGGTAGGAATTGGTGATGCTTGAGCCTGTGCTATGTCTGTGCATGTTTGCTTTTGGAGTCGGGGACCTAATTAACAATGGGTCACTTTAATCCAGCACCACACAATAATTCTTAATGAAAAGAGAGGAAACTTTCTGCACCCTGTTGATTAAAAAAAGCTTTATTAAGACACCTTAATGAATTTACTGGAATCCAAAAGTTGTATTCTGCCATGGTTATTTTGTGTGGTGATTAGTGGCAGAGATGAGGGAAATTCAATGCACGTGAAAACGGGTGGTTGATACCCGATTCAAACCCTCTACAAGTTTCCTGAACTTGAATTGCCACATTAATCGTTCGCTCTTTTTTCACAAAGGTGAATATATTAGCTCCCATCCTTCCTCTTGTTTTACAGCATATAGACACCTAGACATTTATGATCACTTCAATTCCAATGGAATTTGTTTCGTATGTCTTTTTCTGTTTACAATTTCGTATAATAGTCACCATAAACTAACATTGCTCACAGACTTACATTGCACATATAGTAACATTTTCCAAGGGACGTACATTGCAAACTTACATTGCCCCTTAGGCTAACATTGGCCATTTGACTCACATATCCTCCTCTGTTTACATATTAGTCATCTCCCTCTATCTGTGTAATGTGTCTGTAAAATAATTCGTAATTGTGCTCTGTTCAGTCTAAAAATAATCTGCAAGAGCCAAATTCCATTACAGGGAATGTATTATTTACCATTTATTTATGTTTGCATTATATTTTGGATTTCTCACCTGCCACAGTTGTTTTTGCTCGGATTTCTATTTTTTCATTGATGTACTTTATACGATTTGTTTTCCAATGTCACGTTGGTGGCCTAGGTCTATGTTGCAAATGAGACTATCCTGGTCTCTTGGGTTTTCACATGGTTAAAATATATACATATAAACTTGATGCGATATGATTTTTATGTACTGAGGTGATTAAATATTTTAACTTTAATCGTTTAATGAAAAATGTGTCAGAATACAAAACCTACTTGGACCGCCCTCTTGCTTGAAAACATTAAGCACTATTTCTCTGTCCTCAACACATTCTGCAGACAGCATGTTCAGCAGACTCTGCAGGCGTGGCAGTGAGGAGCTGTCATACCTGTCAAATAGACGCACGCTGGTATTACAATAAGCCCAACATAATCTATTGCATTCACATAAATAATGCATTGGCTACATTACAAACAAGCTATTCATTCCTGGAAGCAAGCAGCTATGTTATGCCAAAGTGTCTCCAAACTCATATGAGCATGCAAATGAGCATGCTCGTTTCTACCTGCATGTGATGTCATGGTATATGTCGCATAACATCATCCCATCATGCGACTAGGATGCTAACGTTGTTCATCATCAACCACGATAGTTTTACTGCTGGATGAAGGCTTCCACAAGTTGTCCCCATTTCTTATTTGCCTGTGATGTAACAATCCATCCAGCATCTGTATACCTGCTTATTTAATTGCTCCATCTCTGTGATGGTCATCCTCAAGGGCGCATTCCCAGAGGCCATCATCCTTTCCAGCGATGCATCCTGCCCAAGCTGACTTATTTTTCTTAACAGTCAATATGATGCATTTACTCTGCATTTGTTGTTCCATATGTTCCTCTTTCTGTCTCTCAATATAATGCCATTTGTGCAACTCTCCAAGCTTCTTGATGTGCTTTTGAATTTATTTTTCCATTTTCTCTGTTTCTATCCATGTTTCTGACCCATAACAGGTCATACTCATTCATACAAAATATATATTCATGTTGGAAAGCATTACAAAATCTGTGCATATACATGACATTTCTTCCTTGTTTAAAGTATATTTTGGCATTAACAAAGAGCAACAACGCTTACGTTTTACAGATGAGTGTAATATGAACAACATTTAACAAAGTGAAACAAGGCTAACATGATCGTTTGGTTCACGAAGCATGCAAAAATGTAAAGATTAATATCTGTTACATATGAAAACAAGCTTGATAATCCAGCCAAGTAGCAGAATCTTCTGATGGTGCATTTTACAAATGTTAGGTTGTAAGTTTGACTCAGACCATCATCCCATCAGAAATTATTCAACTGCTTTGTCAGTACAGGGTGGCCCAAAGTAATGACACGTATGGTTGTTTAATTTATTTTAACAATGGCATTAAAGCATTTTAATTGATTATTATTTAAGTTAATATTTTATCAATTATAATTTTTTCAAATCTAATTCAGGTGACATTTAAAAATGTAAAAAAAATTAACTAAAGATTAACAAATTCAATTCGTTTAGTTTTGCTGCTGTAATTGTAAAAAAAATCCCTAAATTCATTTAAAATAATAATTAATGAATACATTAATGTTACTGGAAGTCATATTGAACATTTTTGTAAAAATAAATTCAATAACCCTCCGTGATTTGTTAAAATAAATAGAAAGCCCTATGTGACCTGCTTTTTGAGCTCCCCTGTATATCAAGAGGGGTTATCCTGTGGACACATTCCCACTGGAGAGCTTAGAGATGACTGCTGCCCAATGCTGACTTGAGCAGTAGATACCGACTCCAGGAAAAGCCTTGGCCAGAAGAGAAGCCACGAGTGGGGAGAGAGGGGGTACAAACAGCCCAAGAGAGAGAAGCTCCTCACCAGCGGATCTCCATCAGCTCTTTAATGAGGTTCCAAGGGGGTCCGTTTTCTCCTTCCACTCGAGCCCTGACAGCGCGAGACAAGAAATGTAGTTGCGAGTTTTTTATGATTAGGTAGTGGCATGAAGCCCATAAAAGATTGGACATTACTGTAAAACTTTGCGGCTCTACCACCATATCAAAGACAAACATAAATATACTCTCTGGTTCTTTCGGTAAAGTCACGTAGGTAGAAAAAATGATTTAAAAAAAGAAAACACAAAATTTCGGTCGCAACACAAGCATCCGTCTTCAGGTGTGAAAAAATTAGCTGCTATTGTGACTTTATATAGGCACGGGAAAACACGACGTTTCGGTTGCAACACTGTTATGATTTTCACTCACCCACCCGGTGGTCGTCGTCTTCTCTCACCCACCCGGTTGTCGTCGTCCTCTCTCACCCACACGGTTGTCGTCGTCCTCAGTCACCCACCCGGTTGTCGCCGTACTCACTCACCCACCCCGTTGTCGTCCTCCTCACTCACCCACCCGGTTGTTGTCCTCCTCACTCACCCACCCGGTGGTCGGCATCCTCACTCACCCACCCCGTTATCGTCCTCCTCACTCACCCACCCCGTTGTCGTCCTCCTCACTCAACCACCCCGTTGTCGTCCTCCTCACTCACCTACCCCGTTGTCGTCCTCCTCACTCACCCACCTGGTGGTCGGCATCCTCACTAACCCACCCCGTTGTCGTCATCCTCACTCACCCACCCCGTTGTCGTCCTCCTCACTCACCCACCCGGTGGTCGTCATCCTCACCCACCCCGTTGTCGTCATCCTCACTCACCCACCCCGTTGTCGTCCTCCTCACTCAACCACCCCGTTGTCGTCGTCCTCACTCACCCACCTGGCGGTTGTCGTCGTTGTCCTCACTCACCCACCCGGTTGGCGTCGTCCTCTCTCACCCATCCGGTTGTCGTCGTCCGATTACGACTTGTACTACAAGTCCATTTACTTGCTAATTTCTCTAGCCCCACCCGTCCATGCACGCCACAAACCCTCCCCCCTCTCCCCTGTGAACTCCCACAGCCAAACTCCTTCCCACCTTCCCTCTCCCCTCCCGTGCCTATATAAAGCCCCAACAGCAGATATTTTTTTCACACCTTAAGACAGACGCTTGTGTTGCGACCGAAACGTCGTGTTTTCTTTTATTTCTTATTATTTTTTCTATCTACGTGACTTTACCAAAAGCACCAGAGAGTATGGATTCCTGCAGTCACGAAAGCTTCAAATCAACAAATATATATGTTTAACATTGGTGAATGTGATGAGTTATGACATGTATATTAAGTGTTTATGACCTCATGGAGCTTCCCGCACTGTGGTCAAAAAACTATTTTCTTAGAGAGCTTCATCCCACAACCGAGATGAGGGTTTGTTCATTTCACGAAGATTTACCTATCTCCACGTAATATTTGTCCCGGCATAAAACTAGCATACAGGGGAGTATTTACATTTCATTTTACAGCAAATATAAAACATGTATTTCAAAGATAGTGCTGAAGCACGGCTTTGTACATTTATTATAAAAAGGAGACAATAGATATTCTTTGGGTCTTTCGGTAAAGCCACGTAGATAGAAAGACCCAAAGAATATGAATTCCTGCAGTCACGAAAGCTTTAAGTGGAGACAATATGAGAAATAACATCTGAGTGCTCAACTGAGAGTACCGCGCATATTTTCTAGGCACTCTGCCATGGCGTGGGAATCTCCTCGAGTGGTCAGCAAGACCATCGAGGCCACTGGCAGAGCAAGTGAGGGGGGTGGGGTGGCACGTGCCCACCCAATGATCCGATTGAAATCCCTAATTTCGATCGGATCATTGGACTTTTTTAGCAATAAATCGGCATTTTGCGACCCCCACTGCCACTGTGTAGCATATTATTATGTGCCAGGGACTCTATGAGATGATAGGACAATAGTCTGAGTCCATAATTGGCAATAAGTAACGGCAAAGCAGTTATAAGTAACTCACAGAATTGTGCGCAGTTGCGTATACATTTCACAACTTCCCTGAAGGCATTCACCTTCAGCGAGCGCGATGCCGATCACACATGGTTCGAATTCGACCCTCGATCGATGGCTGCACTATCGCCGCACACGCGTCGAATAAAAATCAAGGGACAAGTCCTTGCTTACTATTTGGTTCTTTCGGTAAACTCACGTAGGTATAAAATAAAATAAATTAAATCACGACGTTTCGGGCGCAACACAAGCATCTGTCATCAGGTGGGACAACCACAGCAATTGTTTCTTGATTTATTTTATTTTATACCTACGTGACTTTACCGAAAGAACCAAAGATTATGGATCCCTGCAGTCACGAAAGTCCTTACTTACTAACAACTCCTATCATTTTTAATTTCTGGAGGGGTTTCCCCCTCTACCTGAAAATCCTGGCTCCGCCATTGATCGAGGCAACCTGCACCCTGTGACCATGGGATCCCCACCGGCCGTTACCTTTCTTCTTGGCTTCCTCGTCAACTTCCTCTTTCGTCTTCATGGAGAAAACGCACGGAAAGGCAAAACGATGAATTTGTAAAACAACAAAATTACAGTGGCAGCACCCACGGGCTCATGAAACCACACCCGTAAACTGCATTACAGCAGTGACAATTGTAAATATAGTGCGTGAAAAAAAATAGTGCAGTGGTCGAGAGTGTTCATCGGTAGCCACGGTTCTTATTCGACATCTTTGACCACTGTGATTATGGTCAGAGCCAGTTTGAAAATCTTGCATGCAAATCAAGTTTCGAGGAAACGTAATGATTAGCTTTAAAAAATATCAGTGTGAATGCCTTAAGATAGTTTACAGTGTAATGTGGAAATTTAAATAATTGCTATATGGTAAACAATGCATTACTGCGTCTCCTTGTCTAACTCCCCTTCTCAAATGTAATTTGATACGGAAAACCCTCTTGCAACTGGATACGAAAAATAAGAAAAATCCCACCAAAAATGTAATTGAACCAAACAAACTGGAGCAGAAACAATGTTTGCTAACTGATAAATATGTTAACCTTATGGCGGGACCCCGGGGTCCCGAATAAACGGAAGTCAAAATCGTAAGTAATTTATTTATTTTTGGCGACTCCATCCCACCGTGCACATAAACGCCGCGACCCACCAAAAATCAATCCTCTTGTTCTTCACCAAGCACCCGTCGTTGCCAAAATTGCCGTAGTCATAAACAAAACTTTTGAATTTTGATTAACGCATCGTGTAGAGCTCGTCGAGAGGAATAGATTGCCATATCGTTCGCCTTCAACAAACATAAAATGACATCGCAACGCAGTTTATGTGAGGGCCGGGGGCTTATGGGACCCCAGGGTCCCGCCATAAGGTTCGTTTGTTCTCAGAAGGGTGCGGTGTTCAGCATTCTATTTGCACAGGTTGGTTAATACTCAGCCGGTGGTCGTCTAGCTATTTACTTAGGACATTACAGTATTTGTCTAAATAAATTAGATCATGTCACCATCGTGTACGCGCACTTGCCTGCTGGCGTACCAGCCAGCCAGGCATGAAGGCAACCAACCAGCCAGCAACACTTTTTTTATTTAACGTAATATTACTTTTAAATATTTGCATTATTTAGGCCTTGGTTTGTGAGAGGGTGACTGACTGCATCAATTTTCACTGAGTCGAATATCTTTCCATGGTTTACAGTGGTTATATACAATGCTTTTTGATATTCATTCGTTTCTTTCCAAAATGTGATTGGTACGCTTTTCTACCAGTATCCACATAACACGTTCCTAAATGCTGCTTGCTCACATTGGTTGGCTGGCCTTCTCTATTTTCCATGTTCCGTTTTCAATTATTTTTTAGATAAATATATATAGTGTCACCAGAGGCTAATGGGCCTGTATTTCCCCATATCAGGTGAGTTCACCAGTGCGCACTAACCAGTGTGGTGAAGCATGCACACATATCTTCTGACCAATGGTGATGCAGTCTAAAACCCGCACCCCTGCCACTTGCAACTCGGGTTGAATCATCCCACGAACGAGGTGGAATAGGTATAGGAGTGAATAATGTTAAATATCACTGGATGAGAACAGGATGGCTCCTTCATTTCATCATTAATATATCTTAAACTATTTTTATTATACCAGGTAAGTTCCACTGAGCTATATACCTCTTTTGCAGAAGCGACCTGCCACAAATGATAGCTCAATGAAGTGGCTTATCATGTGTAAATTTATATCAGAAAAATAATATAAACGCATGTTGATTCTAAATGTGGAGAGAAAAACTGGATAAAAATCAACGGGACCACAGGGAGAACATGCAAACCCAAAATATAGAGGTGTTAGAGTCGGGATCGAACCCACAACTTCCTGTATACCAGATGAGGTAGTTAATATCTGACCACGGCGCCCCAGAACCTAATTGTGAGCCATGCAGTTTTATAATTGTGTTTATATGTATGCTGAACGATTATGATAAAGTAATGGATTATAAATAAGTCATTCGCTCAAACAAAGTCAGCTTCTGTGTTACCTTTGCCTTCCAAACGCCGACGTGGCTGTCCAGCGGCACGTCCTCATCGGCCAAGGTTCTGCTCTTCCTGGCCAATGCTGCTGACAGAGACAGGGCCAGGTGAACACACATGGGGGGCACCCAGCAACTCCACGGCACCATGCACGGCCACGGAGCAACGTCTGAAGTTCACATAGCCAGAATTCCTCATATACAACAATAACTCACAATCTTAATGCACCCATAACATACAACAAGTGTCTCACAGCGCGGAAATACAAATGAGGAAACGGGAGAGAATGGCACGGACCGGGTAAAGGAGATAGAGAAAATAACAAATGAAAGAGGTCCGAAAACATGGTTTAAAGGGAAAACTTTGAGAGAAAATTTTGAAGTGCCGCGTTGGTGAGATATGTACTACCTCGCCTGGTATGCATGAGGTCGTGGGTTTGATCCCGACTCTGACACCTGCTGTATATTTGGCGTCTGCATGTTTCTCTCCCCGTGGTAGTGTGAATCAACATGCGTTTAGAGTATTTGGCTGCTGTAAATTTCCACATATGCCACTTCGTCGAGCTATCATTTGTAGCCAAGTTGCCTCTGAAAAAGAGCTATATAGCACAGTGGGCCTTACCTGGTAAAATAAAAGTAGTTTAGTTTAAAGCAGAGAGAGAGAGAGGTGACCAGGTGGAGTTGCCTGAGGAGGGTGGGAGCTGGGCAGAAAGAGTGGGAGCTGGGAAATGAGCTGACGGTGGGATTCATGATGCGTGCGACAAAAACCAAAATCCCATGAAGGAACGGCGGCCAGCCTTGCTACCATCTAGAAGAGAGCGGAGTCTGCAACGGTAACGTTACAGGATGTCTACAGAGGTGAGTTAAAGACATAGATGCACGATTGGTTTGGTTCTAGTAACAGAGCTTTACAACAATCAGCTTACTTCATGGGACCTCCTTTGCCAGTAGCAAAGGCGTCCTCTAGTCTAACACCGTATGAGACGAGGCTCAAAAGAAAGCTGTCTCTGGTGTGGACCAATCAGTTTCAAGGACAATGCATATATTATCAGAGTATGTTTTTTGTTTGCATTCTGACCACAAGCATTGTGGTTAATGCAGACATGATTCCTTGTAAAAAGGTTTCAGTTTGGTGTTTTAACATCTTAACACCTGTTTTGTTGCCAGAAAAAAGGGGAAAAACCTATTATCAATCAGCTTACTGTTGATCCGCTCATACTAGACATCTGTGAAAAAAAGCTTCATAGCTCATCAACTATGTTTTGTGTCTGTTTCATGCCATTCGTGCAAGAATGTAACTTTTCAAATATGTGGGTATGCTTTGTGAAAGGGATTATTGCATCTGTTCAGGGTTGGAGTTACCGTGGTAGAGGTAAGAATACTACAGACGGATGGATGCATGGACACACGGCTAAACATGAGACCCTCCCCGTCCTCACTAAAACCCAACACAGAGGCCAATGCCGTAAACCACGTGGTCCAACCTGCGGGAGCAGCGTGCACCTCCGCCTCGTAGCCGTACAGCTTCTGCACCTTGACCACGTCGCAGGGACTCAGCGAGTTGCTCTGACCCATGTGCAACATGCACAGAACGTCCCTGGGGATGATCGTTGGGTTGCGCTCATCCACGGAGCCTGCCAACCTAGAAGACCACATGCGTACACGCTGTAGTGAATGAGTAATGTTACGCACACAGATACTGTACATTGTGAAGCATAATTAATGTTACACACACTCGTACATGCTGTGGTGCACGAGTAATGTTAAAAACACACATGTTGTAGTGCATGAGTAATCTTACATACACACACAGGTATATTCTATAGTGCATGAGTAAAGTTATGCACACACACACATACATGCTTTTGTGCATGAGTTACATTATACACAAACACAAATAACCCCAATATAACCTTGACAAATTGTTGGGCCGAGGGCTGTAAGTGAGCACCTATAAAGGCTGCCACAGCACACAAAGCAGGGTGGGTGTCCAGCACCACACCCGGCCGCCTTTGTCTCCCTAGTAGCAATGTTTGCACACCATACCAGTCGACCTAGGGGAAGCACAGGACCGGTTCAGATAATCGTCACTGGTGTTGGCCATGAGCAGGAATCGAACTCGGCTCGCCGTGATCATAGCATAGCACGCAAACACACACACATACGTACATGCTGTAGTGCATGATGGAGCTGCAGTCGTAGGGCGCTCCCAAATCCTGTTCGTTTGAATTGATGTCCACAATCTGCTCTTTCCATTCTATGAAAAACAAAGAACACCTGTGATATCGCATCATCACTGTTGCAAATGCCACGTACACCACAGATAAGCATCTCGCTCAGATTCCCTGCATTCCATGCACACTGGGTGACAGGTGCACGGAACCGTGCTGCATTTTTCACGTTTGCATGTGCATACGCAGCCTCGAAACCAGTCCACTGACCCCGCAGGAACCTGTGCTTTATGTGGTTTCGGTTTCTTTTGCTTAAATTGTAAAGAAATTGTCTCAAGAGTCAGAAGCAGGCACAACTGCTTATTTATTTCATAAGTTTACGAGGTGGCCCGGTAGTTCAAAGGACTGATACTATCTCATTCAACCATCTCAGAACCCATCATATTGCTTAGGGGCCGTCCATAAATGACGTCACACACCTGGGGGGGGGGGTCAGACATTTGTGACGATGTGTGACGGGGGGGTTGAGAAATGTGACGTCACATCAAAATGTGCAACTTTAAATAAATATATAATTGGTATAACACAAATTTTGATTAATTTTCATTATTAACTATTTGATTATTTAAATTTACTAAGGTCACCTTTCATTTATTCCATGAAAGAGCATTTTGCTTCTCCATGGGAGAATGGAGAAGCATATATTTTGAACATTTTTTTTATGATTGTTATTAAACATTTTGATTCTAATGTTTCTACCAGGGCTTTTCCTTCTGTGGAATGAATAGATGATTGTTATAATTGTACTCTCCATTTTGCCTTGTTCTACTACAAAGTTTCAAGTATTTTTTTAATAGTTATAATTACTTTTTATATTTTATAACTATTAGATACTTTCAATATAATATTCTGAACATCTGCAGTTTTAGTTAGACGTTGAATATTTTCAAGTGAATTTTATGCTAAATTTAAGCTTTCCAACGCCTCCTTTTTAATACGTGTTTTCTCCTACAACATCAGAGTGCAGCGCCACATTCAATACATACTACAATGACAATAGTTTAAAGCGATTTGAAGCATGTTTTATTTTCAAAATGGAAATATGGTTTTGGGGGGGGGCAGAGCTTTTTGACGTCATATTTGAGGGGGGGGGGTCTGACTTTTTGTGACGCTGTGTGACGAGGGGGGGGGGGGAGGTCAACATCGTCCAAAATCGCGTGACGTCATTTATGGACGGCCCCTTATATCTGTCTGTCCTTTATTTGACCATATTAGAGAACACTGAGATGCATTACAGTATTTGTTCATTAGCCATCATCTGCACATAAACTGATGTTTCATCCTCTGGGATGAATTCCATTTATTGGCTGCCACTCTGTTATTCCACTTGATGATCGGCCAAGTAGTGCCAATATGTGTTGTGAAGTGCGATTGGACATTTAATTTACACCACCTTCCTCTGGCTCATTACAGATTTAGATTTACTGAGAAATTGTCCGGCCATTTATTACCCTTTCGTTTTTTCAAAGTACCAGTATGACAGTACTGTTAGAATGGTTGGACAATTTCTCAGTTAAGTTAAAACTGTAATGAGCCAAAGGAAGGTGATGTTAATGACGTTTCCAATCAAGTAAAGTAATACCGTACTGTGTCCCCACACCTCCAATTAGCACAGTTGGCTACATACGGTATGAAATAAATTCAACATACTGTACATACATACAACACCCCGGTTTACATTGGGGATGTGTTCCTAAAAGGTGAGACGAATATCGAAACGACGCAAATCAAAGCAATTTTCCCCAATAAATTATATATTGTATTCTACAGTACAGTACATTTATTTATGCGAGATGCAAAGTCGTTCATGTACAGGGTAGGTGGATGCAAAGGCTGAGGCGATGGATACGAGAAAGGACGGATGCTGTCAGCGAAGGAAGTGTAGGTTGAGGTGACACAAATCAGGTGGCAGTATTATAATAAGCGGCAACATATTTGTAAAACTATGTAAAAGGGGGAGACATAAATCGGGGTACGACTATACATGTATTTTTTTGTGTTGACTATACATCTCTCTCCATCAAATACCTTCACTAGACAGACCGTGGCTGCTGAGGGTGATGCTGCTGCTTATGTCTGTCACCTTTCTTGACATTCTCTGGCACCACCCAGACGTGGTCGTCGCGGTCGCTGCGGCAGTGCTCGTGCTGGAAGCCGAGTGCGTGCATCAACTCGTGCAGAACGACGCCCTTGGTCACCTTGCCGGGCTCCAGGGACAGTGGCTGCTCCCCCCCCTGCTTCCCTGGCAGTGACCAGCTCTTACTGAGAGGCATGGGGGAAAATGACCCATTTTGACATTTCAGGATTGATATGTAATCGAAAGACGTTATTGTCTTGGTTTGGTCTTTGATTTCTGTTATTGTTGTTTTGCTGCATTTCCCAAGCGTCTATTTGATCTTGAGAAATCTGCAAAAATGTATATATATGTGCAACTTGTATGTGCACCCTTTTTTATTTAATTGCTTGACTTTTCTCTATTTTACTCTTGTATCCTCTCTAGTATTTATTATGTATGCAACTTGCTGACCCGCTCCTAACCAACAGCTGTGAAAAAGAGCTTCATAGTTCATCAGATTCCTCCAGTATGAATACAGATTCTGATCTTCATTACTTCACATCAGAGTCCTAGCAGACAAGCCAGTAATGAGCCAAGGAATAGATTAAGACCTCCCTAAGTCACCAACACCTCTCACGATCTTGCGATGCAACAATCCAACTGCACATGATATTATTCTATCGCTGCATCTTCTCGGTCGATGTCTTCTCGGATGCGTTACACCAATCTTACACTTGACCAAAATCCCAAAAGGTCTAGGGCATTTATTTTGCAGGTGTAATACCTGTTTTGAGACCCCCCCCCCCACCCTCCACACTGTAGGGTGGTAATTCTGGATGTGAATTATGGGAGTGGATACTGGGTGTGAATGCTCAGTGTGAATTCTGGGCATGAATGCTGGGTATGCATAATCAGAGTGAATTCTGGATGTGGTTGCTGGATGTAGATGCTGGGTCTGATTGCTGGAAGTGATTGCTGGTAGTTAATGCTAGGAGTGGGTGCTGGGTGTGAGTGGTGGGCGTAAATACTGAGAGTGAATGCTGGATGTCGATGCTCGATGTGAATCCCTCACCCGCCCAAGTCCTGGATGTGAATGAAGTCCGTTTCACCAGCGTGGGGTTGGAACCGGACACAGGTTTTCTTCTCAAACTCTTGTGTCGCCTGTATGACCGCCTCCACATCATAGTCATCTGACAAAAACACAATGCCCAAGTATATTTATTACTGGCACATGAGTGGTATGTCCACTGACAGAGTGTTAGAATAATTAAAGCTGCGTTAGAATCCACCCGTATGCAGGACTGTAGCCTTAGAGCCCCACTCTTACAGAAATAAACTCCAGTGAGAGGCAAAAGCTCCCTTTCTTGGCTTTGGCATCGCCATGAAAAGTTATGGTGGTGGTAGCTCAGTGCCTCAGAGGTGATTTCTGTTTTAAAGATGCTGAGCCAATAGCACGGAAAACCTGGGATCCAACCTGGGTTTCAGTCACCCATGATTAAACTGGGTTCTCAAGTGTCGTGAGGTCATGGTTTCTACCCGAACACTCATGGCTGTCATGAAACCCAATCGCAATGTACCTGTATTTGGGATTTGACCTACATGGGAATATATTTGTATATAACTGCAATGATGAATACAGGCGTCACTGTGATGCCATGAGAGTATGAGGACACGAGCGAGTGCCATGCAGTGTGGGATGCAAGATGCTGACTGAAGGGGCCTCGGCTGCCGAGCATCAATCCCCGGGGTGACGCGCCACTCCATGTCGCTCGCTGCGACAGCTCTTCATGGTCATGGCATCCCTATATGGCAAGATGTTAACTCCTTTACTTGGTATAAACGAAGTCGTGGGTTCGATCCCGACCCTGACATCTGTAAATGTGGGGTTTGCATATTCTCCCCATGGTCGTGGGGATTCTTCTCTGGGTCCTCCAGTTTTTCACTCCACATTTAGAAACATGCCTTTTGAGTATTTGGCTGCTCTACATTTTCACGTAATAAGCCACTTTGTTAAGCTATCATTTGTGGTCAGGTCGCTTCTGAAAAAAAGCTATATAGCTCTTACCTGGTAAAATAAATGTAGTCACTTATTTTGTATCTCAACACAAAACGGCAATGGCCCCACCACTATGCAACTGGGATCTACACTGGCCGGGTGCCCCTGTGCTCAAAGCGCATTGCACACAATAGGACGCTGGATTGCTCAACATCAAGCTGACTGATGGTCAACTGAGCCCCTCGTCCCTCTTGGGTCAATTAAGTGAATATTGTTTTGTTGCATGTCGACGGCAGGTGTGCAATGGGTGGACTGGCCATTGTCCAAACAAATAAAAACGTAATTTCATCCAAAAGCCGGACCAGCATCAACAATGAACTGGATTAAAGGCGATATTGTAGTGATTACACTGAAACATAAAGTAGGAGATGAGTGCAGTGTGAACCCTGCAGCATGGAGCAGAATGAGCGTGCTGTGGTGCAGGAGGCACTCACAGAAGGCAGCTGAGAGCTTGTACGGGATGCACACCTGGCCACCCGGGCCTTGGGGCCAGCGTCCCACTCTGCCTGTGGAGACGCCGTCCTTGACTCCACAAGGCGAGGGCACTCCTGCCGAGGCACGGCACATGGGGAGGGCTCCGGCACGTACTCCGGAGCGCCGCTCTCACCACAGCAGCAGCAGCGGTGGCACGGCGAGCGAGCGTCTCCGCGTAACTGCGACATTCACTACCACAGCCCTGCAGCGCGCTCAACTAGCACAGCAACTCTGCTCTCCCAGCCAGCGACGAGGAAAAAACCTGGGAGCGAGGTTCAAGGGTCACTGCACTCTGTGCTCAAGGTGACCAGAACTGAGGGGCAGATCGCTGCCAGCCTGTGGGGTCGTAGTGGCGACATGACGGTTGTGCAATACAGCCTGGGTACTTTCAAGATAGTTGTCCTTCCCCTGCACCTCCAATTAGCACGGTTGGCTATGTGCAGTGAGAAGAAAGTTTAACATACATACAAGCAGTTTGTGTCGTGTGCTATGAGATGCCAGAACATGTGCTGAGGTTTCTGGTTAAGGAAAATGTCAGTGCAGCTACAATGTGCAGAAGGATTATTATCTGTACAGTTTGGTGATATGCGTACCTCATGCAGAAGTATTGGGGTGCTGCGAAAGGTTTTTAAATGAATGTGAGTCGATAGAAACTGATGAGATGTGTGTAAATGTCTGTGTCCTGAAGAATTATATGTTCTGGTATTAGGGAATTTCAATACGGATGGTATAAAATATGTGAGTGTAACAGGACAATACCGCAAAAATTAGTGTGTTTCATTCCATTTAATAAACAAAAAATGACAACAGTACAGATTACAATTGTGTATTACAAGGAAGCACTCTGTGCTCTAGGTGACCGGAACTGAGTACCACTGGCTATTGCTGTGCAGTGATGGTGATGTGTTCATTGCAGACATGGCTATCCTCTAAGTCAGCTTCTTAAAACTAAAGAATAACCACAACTGCGAGTACCTCTCATGCCGCTACCCTTCACCTCCTGGGGCAGCTGCAAAACAAAGACAGACAGCTGAGTCAACACAAACGCACGTGACTGATGCTCTTGCTCACAGCCACTGCAAGCGCTGCTGTACAGAAGAGGTGGCGAGGTGTGCACGTGTCGAGCAATCTATCACTCCACTGCTGGATGAGGGCCTCTCCACACCATGCGGGCCGTAAGAGTCATTGGACCATACTTCACCGCGCTGGTCGGTGCGGGTTGCTGAAGCATACACGTGGGGGCGTAGAAGTACAGTACAACAATGGGTTTTGCTGCACTTCCCGTTGCTGCTCATGATGTAGCCCCACAATGAGGTACACCGGCTCCTTATGAACGGAGCTCGGGCGACACCACGCGTGCACGTACCTTGTTAAACAATCTCATCGCGTCTTCCTTCGTGCAGGCACCAGCATCTCTGTGTGTGGTGCCGGCTCCTGCTCCGGCTCCTGCACACACAAAGATAAAAATCAGCTGCATAGCCTTGACAGACAGTTGGGGCATGTGCTGTTAGCAAGCACCTTTGAAGGTTGGAACGGCACACGAGGGGGTAGGTTGGCCAGCACCACACCCGGCCGCCTTTGTCTCCCCGGTGATGATGTTTACACACCGCACCAGGTACAGATTTGAGACTGAGTCGACCTAGGGGAGGTCCAGGACCAGCTCAGATAATCGTCACCTATGTTGACCGTAAGCAGGAATAGAACTCGGGTTGCGGGGTTCGTAGCACAGCTCGACACACGCACACGTGCACACGCACACGCCCAATGTAACGCACAATGCGATGCACACAAGGAAGCCGCTGTGTGTGGGGGGATGGTGAGTGCACCACTGGCTCAGGGCCACCAGCAGTGGTGAGCGCCGTGCCATTTTTCATGGAGCAAGGAGATGCTGTGACTGTCTCGCAGGGCAGCCACGCTGGAACTGCTCCCTGAGCTCACAGATGCTGATGCTATGGCTGCTACGGCTACTCCTGCTACTGCTGCTACTGCAGCGACTTCCGTGGCTTAACACATAGGCTTTTGCGACCAATTATAATATGCATAATAAAGGTTTTTGGGTTAGATCGCCTAAATATAAATGTGTTATTGACACACCACCACCTGAGACAGACAACTAGTAAGGTTGTAATCATCAGCGAAACTTCGTACTAAAATTGAAAATTGTGTGGGTTTAATCTCCAACACACCGGTGTGCTGAAGCAGTAACTAATTGGCACATTTTATTTACGTGACAAACCTTCTGCAATCTACCCCAAAAACCTTTATTATGGACTTCTGTGACTGCTACTGCTGCTGTTGCGGATACTGCTGCTGCAGGTGTAGCTATTGCTGCCACAGCCGCTACCACTCTTGACTACACCTGCTGCTATGGCTGCTGCTGCCTCGCACCTGTAGAGGAGCCAGGCTGCGATGTGCCTGTGCTGGGTGTCGCTGTTGCCGGCTCTCGCTCGAACATCTCCTTGATCTTCTCCACGTCTCCATCGCCCAGGCTGTGGCCGCCTCCAAAGCGGCGCGTGCTGCTCTTGTCTTTGGGGAGCATGGTCGGGCTCTGCCCATCTCTGGAGCCGGCCATTCTGTAGGCACAAGGACGAGATGTGCAAATCAGGGTCGGGAGTCACTCGGTCCATCATCCCTCCTAGGTAGGGTCGCCAACCCTCATGGATTGGCTGGGAGTCTCTACCAGATATGGCATCAATATCCCAGTGACGACTGAAAAATATCCTGGAGATTTTAAGAATAGAATATTTTAAGAAATTTAATTAATATAATGAATGCAGATAATTCAAACATATGTGCATTCATTGTGAAAACATAACAGTGTCATCTGATTGCGTCCCTTGACAGTGTGATGAAGTAACACGTAATCTAAACCAGACATACTACCATAACTATAGATGACATTTTGTCACGTTGTTTGAGAAAAAATATATATTCCGATATAGCTTCATTCAGAGTTGGCAACACTAAGCAGAGACTGGCTCTGCCTGCCATGGGAATGTGGACTTTCTAACACTGGTTCGGGGCCGTCAACGTGGATATTAGCGGACAACCCTTTACATTCACCCTACGTGCGCCCGTGAGCCAAGACCGCGCCACTCACGTGCTGTAGTGGGTGATGGAGCTGTAGTCGTAGGGGGTCGTATGAACTTGTGACGTCTTCCTCTCAATCGCGTCCTTCCACTCTGAAACATAGACAGAACACAGCATGTACAAACCACCACATTCATTGGAATATCTTAAATCACGCATACAATCGGAGCTCCCCATTCATGCGATGGTGGCGACGCCTCCACCGATGTCTGTGCTAGGCTTGGTGGACCAGCGGTGAAGGCTCGCTGATGGATCATAAGACAGACCAAGGGGATATGGGTTTGCATAATGGAGTAACTCATATCCATACCAAATAAGCCCTCACTTCCTACCAAATGCTACTACTACAGCTGTGTTTGGCCAGCAAAGAGTCATGGCACCCTCCATCTCAGCCGGTCACTTGCAACAGTTCAAGCCTCCGCAGCAGCAGAGAGTAGCCCGTGTCCACATGATGCTTCCAGTTTCTGCCACGAGATGTCTCACTCTGCACCTCAACTAAACTCGGGCTGTACAGGCGTATCTCATATTAACAAGCGAGAACATAAAATATAATACCACACATAAAGAACTACAGTTCTTGCAAGGGCCTGGGATTTATGTAATTTGAAGGGTATATAGTAGTGGAGGGAGGGAGCACCACAAGCCATGCAGGACCGCTGGTTTAAATATAACTCGCCAATGGTGTTAGCAGTGGCTGGGAATCAAACCAGGGTTACTTGGTTCATAGTCACGATACAGGGATGCAAGACGGAGCTTGACTCCCTGTCCTCATTAAAGTCTGCAATTATTTAGCGCCGCCACTCACCCCTCCCACCATCCACCCATTACAGTACCACCACGAGGCCCCCTCCCCCACTCATTAGTATGAGTACAGGGCACCGCAATGGCGACATATGAATTACCTCGCCTGGTAGACAGGAGGTCGTGGGTTTGATCCCGACCCTGATACCTGCATATTTGGAGTTTGCATGTTCTCTCCCTGTGGTCGTGTGGATTTTTCTTCGGGTCCTCCAGTTTTTCCCTCCACATTTAGAAACATGCGTTTAGAGTATTTGGCTGATATACATTTCCACATGATAAGCCACTTCGTTGAGCTATTATTCATGGCCAGGTTGTGGGAACACAGCACAAGAAATCTGGTAAACAAACAGCAGTGGGCCGTTGTGCGCCCGGTTTCGCCACGGTCTCAGCTCGCTAAGCGAACATTTTGCTTGTTTTGGGAAAAAGTGGGTCTAAATTCAAATTGCTCGTTATTGCAAATTCTCGTATAAATAATGCTCTTTACTAGCCTGTAGAGACTCGTTGGCGGACAGGGTCTTCTCCGCATCCATCTCACATGGCCGAACAGAGTTTAACTGCCTCTCGATTTTCATTGGTTGACGTTTCTGCGGCAGGATACTCACTGTCATTGCGTCGTTAGTCACAAAGTTGAGCCATTACATGTGGGACACCTCCCAGCTTGATGCATTGGCTTCCCGTAGCCTCCATGTCTTGGTCCCATAAGTGCACGATGAGCATGATGCAGTTTGTCATACATTCGTAGTTTTGTGGTGAGACTCAACCACTTTCACTGCCACAAATTATCGAGCTGTCCCACTATAGATGATGTGCGTCGATGGATGTCGGGGCCCAAGCAATGTGAACTTGTCTGTGACTTCAACTGCCTGGCCAGTCAGAAACAGGAGACAGTGCGGTACTGTAGCCAACGCTTTGGATACCCGTATTGCTGGCCACTGGGTCGAAGCTAGCTAATGTAAAGGCCAACACGATCGGGCTTTCCATAAAGGGGACCGCATCATTGGCATTGTCAAAGTCTG
Source organism: Entosphenus tridentatus (assembly GCA_014621495.2). Taxonomy (NCBI): domain Eukaryota; kingdom Metazoa; phylum Chordata; class Hyperoartia; order Petromyzontiformes; family Petromyzontidae; genus Entosphenus; species Entosphenus tridentatus. The sequence continues at coordinate 3,230,193 of CM025608.2, read as the reverse complement.
TGAACAGTTCTGTCCCCCAAACATCTTGACACAATCCAGGCGATGGCAAAGGCAGAAAAAGGGCCAGAGCGATGATGCAGCCTTTGTACATGGCTCATGTTTTTAAGCTATATCCAAATGATAAAAAAATGTGTGATGAGCAGTATATCATGAAACCTTTTTTGCCAGTATGAAAGAATGAAAAATAAGAATAGGTTTACCTTTTCTGGCATGGAAACAGGTGTTAAGATGTTCAAACACCAACTATAAACCTATTTCAAGGCATCGAGTCTGCATTAACCACACATACTTGTGGCAAAATATGCAAACAAATTATGTTCTTATAATATATGCAACGTGTAGGTCAATCAGTTTAAATGACAATGCAATAGGAATCTATTTTGTGTTTGAACATCTTAACACCTGTTTTATTGCCTGAAGGATAAAGCCTATTTTTATTTTTTCATCATTTTGATACTGGCAAAAAAGTCCCATAGATATAAGCTATATCCAGTTATGAAAAATATATTAAGGTATCTGGACACACAAAATATCAGATTAAAAAATGCACAAAAACATAACTGATTTTATATCATGAATGTTAAGCTATAGCAGATACAGCACATGTTGAGGGGGTGGATCAGCTTCACTCCTTATGACTTATGTCTCTCCAGTTGAGATGACAGCACATTGTGGAAAATACTTTTTTTGAGTTAAATTTACTCAGAGGAGGCTTAGATCAGGTCCAGACACCAACTGCTGCAGATGTGCATTCATCAGCTCTTCCCGCACCCCACCTGGATCGATATTGTGGCTCAGCACCAAGACGTGGTCGTCGCGGTTGCTGCGGCAGTGCTCATGGTGGAAGCCGAGAACGTGCATGAACTCGTGCAGAACGACGCCCTTGGTCACCTTCCCGGGCTCCAGGGACAGCGCCTGGTCCCCGCCCTGACGGCCCAGGAACGACCAATTCCTGTAGAGACAACCCCAGCCTGAGCACTGAGCCCTAATCACTCACTACTCATCACACAGAAACAACCCCAGCCTGAGCACTGAGCCCCATTCACTCACCACTCACCACACAGAGACAACCCCAGCCTGAG
>CM025608.2:3214249-3229101 GCA_014621495.2 Entosphenus tridentatus | reverse complement strand
GCTATTTCTTTTATGCCTGATGATGATTGCTTGTGTTGCAATCGAAATGTCGTAATATGCTATTATTTAATTTATTATTTTATCATTAGACGCGACTTAACCGAAAGAACCAAAGAATACATTTTAACCACTACATGTGTGATGCGGTGAATCATAATTCCCGAGGAAAATACGTGAAATACGCAACGACTTTACGCATATTTGTTTTAATTTGGGAAAAAAATACGTGACATTTGAAAACACACAGTGAGAAAGCTATGCCTAAAAACGGAATTAAACCAATGTATGCTGAGAGAGACCCCTTGAGGCAGGACACTCAGAGTGAAGGTGAGTGGGGGGATCCGGCAGGGGGAGCACAGAGTGAGGGTGAGTGGGTAATCAAGATGCAGGAGGAGGCCACTCACAGAAGGCGAGGGACACCTTGTAGGGGACGTAGATTCGGCCATCCCTGGCCTTGGGCCACTTCTGCATGGATCGGCGCATGGGGTGAACGGCGATGTCTCCCCACTCGAGCGTGTAGTCTGGGTGAGACGGCACAGTTCCACTCACTCACTCACACTCCCTCACTGGCACTCCTACACTCACTCACCCAATGTGAGACACTCACTGTGACAATGGGATTCACAGCGGTGTCTCCCCACTCGAGCGTGTGGTCTGGGTGAGCAGGGAGAGCGCCACTCACTCACTGTGGGACACTCACTGAACTCTCTCTCACACACACTGTGAAACACTCACTGTGAGGCATAACGTTCACACTTTGAAACACCACATGACAAAGATACCCATAAATAACTTTACAGACTGTTGGGAAAGTGTTGTTCGCGTGCACCTCTGGAGGCTGGCATGGCCCACGAGGGGCTGGTGTGATGAGCACCATGCACAACCACCTTTGTCTCCCCTGTGCTCTGTCCATTACAGACTGTACTAGGTACTCCTATATGATCGAGTCAACTTTGGGGAGGCACAGAACCGGTGGTCATGAGCGTGGGTGGTCAGGTTAGTTGAGGAGTGCGCTAACTGCATGCGTCAGAAATCCCCGCTCACAGTGAGACACGTATTTCACTCACTATAAGAGACTCACTACACTGGACTGTGAAACACTCACGACATATTAGCTGTGACAGATGGAATATAAACGTTGCTACTTCAGGTAAACCAGCACTTAGTAACCCGTAAAAAGTTGTGTGGTAATGCTTGATTGTAAGTGTTACACACCAAGTGCTCTGTGATAGTTGTGTGCCAATGTATCTAGAACTTATTTCGCACCTTACGCAGCCAACCGAGCTAGTCGTAGGTGCGGGAAAAGGACAACAAACTAAACAAAAGGAAAACATTTTGACTTATAACTTTCGTGACTGCAGGAATTCATATTCTTTGGTTCTTTCGGTAAAAACACGTAGATAGAAACAATATAATAACAATAAAAAAAGAAAAATACGTTGTATTATTTTTATTCACTTTATTGTTACTATAATTATTCTATCTACGTGACTTTACCGAAAGAACCATAGAATAGAAAAAGGAAAAAAAACTTCTCCCGATTGTAAGTGATACACACTGAGTGTTCTCTGATAGTTGTGTGACAATGCCCGATTGCAAGAGACACACACAAACTATATAGGATTCCTCACCACGTTTGTCAGCCTCGACTTTCAGTTTCTCTCTCAGCTGCACTCACGTGAGAGAGAGAGAGTACCAGAGTTGAGATTTAGAGACACAGGATATGATTAATAATATTGTTTTTGTGTTAGGCCACGTAATTATATGACCAAGTGTCGCACTTACCATGCCTGTAGGCTAATAGATGCATCATTAGTTATAATTGATAATACAAATAATGTTAATCACGAGCCCCGATTAATCAAGACTGAAATTAGAATACATACATGTATACCACCACTTATATTTATTGCCAGTGCTGCTGTATTATGTGCACTCGAAAGTTCCTCTAACATCTCTTCCATACTTTCATCTGCTTTATTTGTAAATACATCGTAATTACACATTACTTCACTAATGACTGCTGATGCCCAACGGGTGGAGCTAAGGGAGCCCTGGGAGCCGTCTCACCTCGGGGAGGATTTCCTGCAGCGCCTCTTCCTCCAACTCGGCTCCCGGCTTCAACATCTGAGGGCAAAACAGGGACGAGTCATCTTCCCCCTCTCTACCCTGAGAGATCCGTGTGTGGTGTGAGCAAGGATGAGTAAGTCTCTCCCTCTCACTCAGAGAGATCCGCGTGTGATATGAGCAGGGACGAGTCATCCTCTTCTTCTCAATCAGAGAGTTGTTCATAATTATGTTTTTCTGCACCCATATTATGCTGTATTTGCACTTGAAAATGATGTTAAACAATTGTAGTAACAATACTTAAAAATACATAATTACTTTATTTAAATCCACGTATCAATCAGCTGAACAGGTAATATTATTAAGTGCATGAAGCTGTGAACCACATTGGTCCCAGAAACGTTTAAGTCTGGGCACCAAATTGAGAGTCTACCAGTGCTGTGTTTTGTCAGTTTTGTTGTAATGTACAGAGGCCTGGACATTGCTTTAAGCTGATTTGGATCAGCTGCAGTCCTTCTACATACGATGCCAAAGACGCCTTCTTGGCATCCGATGGTTGGACTTCATCGGGAATGTCACCATTGCATCTGCAACCGGTCTCCTAGCGATTGAGAGCTTAGTTCGAGGGAGACGGCTGTCACTTTTGGACACGTGGCCCATTTCGATGCGCAAACTCCAGCAAATTGCGCACTTGAGTTGGCGATTGACGTTCGAAGTGGACTGCGACCCTCTAAGGAATGGCGCCACCCCCGTGGTCGCGCCCACCACGATGCATGACTCAAACAAATTACTCGAGACACTGGTATGGCAGCAAGAGCAGTGTATGCGAATTCTCTCGCAAGAGGTCATGCATTTGGTGCAATGGTCCTTTGCTGACTATGCATGATGAATGAATATAGTATTTAAATATAGTACCATTTGCTGTTTATCTGTCACAATTTATATTTTCCCCTGAATCCTTGTACCCTTATACAGAACATTGCATCTTCCAATTTGCAAATCCTGTACATTTTATCTTCCCTCAGCTCTCTATTTGTAAAATATCAATGTTTGCTCAATAGGCTCTCATCTGAATAAGGGACTGACCGATACTGCCTGGGCAGGAGTCAGCGGAACGAAGCACAAGGCCTTACCTTCCTGCGTATTCCAGCCGTGATGGAGATCAAGGTGAGAATCTTCACTAGCTCTACAGCCGGATACACAATGTTCTCAAGCGCCGTAAAGTTCTTATGTGAAGGTCGGTTCACCATGTCCGTCAGCAGCGAGATGGCTCCTACAGCAGTAACAGTCCACACAGTCACCACTCACACATAGACAAAAATCCGCTGTATAACCGAAACAGATTTCTGGGGCAAGTGCTGTTAGCGAGCGCCTACGAAGGCCGGCACGGTACATGCCTGTTTGCCTTTATCTCCCGAGTGGCAATGTTTACACCCTGCACCAGGTAGTAATTTCAGGTTGAGTCGACCTAAGGGAGGTCCAGGACTGGTTCAGATATATAATCGTCATTGGTGTTGGGACATGAGCGGCGCACACGTATCACACACAGACAGGACCCGCAGCACACACAGAGGGTGCTCGCAGAACATGTAGCAGCACACGTAGTTTAAACATACACAAATACACATATATTTATGCTGAAGCAACTGCAACTGCAGTATTTGTGATCCGGCACTCTATTATCTATTATCATGGTGACATTAGACTAAACTCAGCAGTGCCTTTACATGTGAATTCATGTTCAGACTTGAGTTGCATTAGAGCAGGGGTGGGGAACATCCTGCCCGCGGGCCGTATAAGGCCCGCAAAATAATTTGGTCTGGCCCTGCCAAGGCAACCGTAGGCGGGACTCTAAATTCAATCAATCTAGGCGCAAACCTGTAAAAGCAGTTGCGAGTAGCAACATTATCAATACCAGCTAACATCACACGCCTCACCAAAGAGAAGCAGTTCCAGCCATCACATTAGGGGTGAGTTAATTAAATGTTTGACCAAATATAACAGGCTGATTTTTAAGTTGATAAATTTGTATGGCCCGCGAATGATGTTATAAATATCCAAATGTCCCTTGGCAGAAAAAAGGTTCCCCACCCCTGCATTGGAGGGAAATCGAGGACTGCTTGGTAATGCAGCCTCTTCTGAATTCTTCCCCAATTATGATCGATGAAGATACACGATTGAACCAGAAATGGGTCTACATTGATGGGGCTGCATGACTTTCAATGTAAAATGTATACATTTCAGCCGAGTCCCTTTTATAGAAAGAGGCAATCAAAGAGTACGTCGCCCAGCTTCTGCAGGGAAACTGGGCAACGTACTCTTTGTGCCTGCCAGTGACGGACTGAGGCTAAAAATCGGCCGAGGCATTTGTAAATACACCGGCCAAAATTCGGGCTTTGGGCATTTTTTTATGGCTTGTGTGACAAACTGTATACTAGCTAGATTTGCAATGTGACATATTAATGTGATTTTTTTGTGCGATCTCATTGGCTCTTTTGGGGTGGTTCAAAAAACAAATGGGCCGGCGAGGAAGAATCTTTAGGGCTGCCAAATATGGGACTTAATGCCAACTCAGAGCATAACTAAGCAATGAAGCATACACATTAGAGGCATTAAGTTTTTTTTTTTAATCCTCTGATCACATTTGCAATTTCCCCACAAAGACCAGCCCCCACCAGCCCTCGGAATTGACCGGCCCACCAGGCATTTGCCAGGATTGCCCTATGGCCACTCTAGGTCTGGTGCCTACCCCTCCTCACCCTGTGCATTGCAGATAATGTCCAGGTCCTGCTCAGTGGCGACCCTGGCCAGGTTGTGTAGCGCGGAGAGTTTGCAGGGAGCATCGGGCACGTCCAGGTAGCAGGCCAGCACGTCTACCGCCCTCTCCTGATGGAAGCACGACTTCAGCTCTGGCTCCATGGTCAGGTTCGCGAGAATGGAAACCGCGTACCTCAGTGTGTTTTTGGATTCCTGAAATGAGTCCAGACAGAGTGCATCGGCTACATTTGAAAGCTTAATTTTAAATGTTTGTGTAATCGATGCCGAATATTAAATCGTAAAACGAGCCCCCAATCCTCCTTATTGCTACCTCTAACTCATCTAAATAGGAGTTTGAGAGGAATAGAGGGAGTGTTATGAGGAAATGGGATGATTTGTAGAGTTATATACATTTGAAATGGACCGAAATCGCTGCTCAGTGCCAGTCTTGACCCCATCAGAGTCCAGCAGCATCCAGCAGCCATCCACAGGGCCCCACCACACCCCCAAACCACCCCCACCCCACCCTTACCGAACCCCATTAACCAAACTCCACTAACCGCAACCCTACTACAACCCCACCCCAACCCTACGAACCCCACCTCCACCCCACTAACTCAGACCCCACCCTCCTCCCCAATGTCCACCCCTACAGGACATCTGTGAAAAATAGTTTCATAGCTCATCGGATTTCTCTAAGATAAATAAAGATTCTGATAATCTAACCCCACAGCCCAACCAGACACTAACCACACTAACACTACCACCACCTCACCCCTAACCCCCACGGAGACTCACGAAGCGAAGCATGAGGCCCTGGCAGGCGTGATGCTTGAGCAAGCCCAGCAGGTACTTGATACCCCCGCAGTCCACGAGGGCCTGCACTGTAACCAGACAGAGAAGAACCAGACTCAGAGATCCCTCCACTCAACCCAGTGCTCACCCTGTGTGTCCAGAACTCAACCTGTGCGCCCAGTACTGTGTGCCCAATACTCACTCAGTGTGTCCAGCACTTAACCTGTGTCCAGTACTCACCCTGTATGTCTATTATTAACACAATGCCCATTACTAACTTGGTGTGCGCTCTACCAGGTAAAGGAGCTAAGAGCCTAACAGTTGTAAACCATAGGAGCTACAGTAGTCTACTGCATCACCCACTCTAGAGCAGCACTGCAGATATGGGGTGACACAGACCCAGTGAGATTGTATAAACCATGTGAGCTTTAGCTCGTGTCAAACACAGGCAAAATCGTGAAACCTTTCCGCTGACGGCGATCTTAGACATTTCTTTACGAACATGTTACATGTAAGCTGTGTGAGCCTCAACTATCCAGGCATTACTAACAAACAAGACTATCAATATAGTATACATATAATCTCGTCAGACTACTTTACACTCAGTAGCTGTAATATATTAACACAACATACCCAACAACACGTTAAGTATGATATTTTGTAGTCGGCATCGACACCGATTTTAACACAATCTCCAGGCATCGGAAATCTTATGCAGGAACCTTCTGGGGTCTCCACTGATGCAAGTGGATAAGAAGGCAAAATTCCCAAGCATAATAAAATTACAGTTAAGAATGTTTGTATTTTACATAGCATCATGCAAATTACATCTGAACACTCTGTAGAAATTATAACATGCGCAGAGGTGCGGGAAAACCCACAGACAAGCGGGAAGGGCCCCAGAACCGGTGCCAACCAATGACAAAGCTCTGTGGTCCTACTGCATATTCGGATGTTTTAACCATGTCTATGATCGTGTGTTTATGAATGTGGGAGACAATTAGAGTACCTGGATGGAAACCCACACGTGCAAAGGTTTACACATGCCAGATGACTTGAGTCCATTGACTCAAGTCATCCGGCTTTAAGGACAATGGGACAGTGGTCCCCTTCACTAGAAACCCTGAGCTCACGGTGTAAATTCTGCATTCTTTTGGCAGAGGAGGACAGTCTCTCAATAAGATAACTTATTTCCCAAAACACAGTACTCAATTTAGCGACCACAAAGTCGACCCCCCAATAACGTTTGAGCTCAACTTTACAACTCTTGAGTCACATTCTCAATCCTTGTAGAGATCGAAATTAATCCACTTGCTGTACTACTGCACACTGGCGAGTCAAGGGATCATGACCTCAACACCCACAGGTAAGTTGTTTCACAAATTTGTGTGATCCACCAACCCTTGCCTCCAAAGTTCTGGCATGCGCCACAAGCTGTGGGTATGGTACTCACTCGGATCGGAGTACATCTGAACATAAGCCAGTACGTTCCTTGTACTCCACTCCATGGGTCTCTGTAGAGAGTCCGGGATGTTCGAGCCATCCGGGGAGAGGCTCGTTAAAATTTTCATGTAGAGCTCTGCGAGATGATACGACTCATCACACATTATGTAAACTTCATGATATCGTATTCATTTATGTATGATGTACAATATTAAAGAGGGAAGTTCCTTTTACATGTTTGAACAATGAACAGATTTCACATATCTATAAACATTACCATTATTTTGTAATAAATTAAACTTCTGACATCCGCAAGGTTATCTGCTGCCTCACTAGTCTTCTGAAGATCATGGTGAAACTTGTACAGAAACCACAACAATGAGCACTCATGGATCACGTGTCCTCTAGGATTTTATTCCATTCTGCAGATAGGAACAGGAGCAGTGAGAATCTTGGATATGCTCATCTCAGCAGGGTCTCACTACCCAGTTGTGATTCTATTCTGGAGTAGGGTTGATGAATGATAACTGGTAATCCGGTGACCATCGTCAGAATTGATCACCGGTTCTGAAAGTCAGAAAGCAGCAACTATTTCCATTGAAATGTTAGTAATAAATGCACTGGTTGGCTCGTGTGAACATACAAATGGCATAGCGGCCTACATGAGTGACCCTGTGGTACATTTTCCCTCATTTCTCAGTTAAAAGGTAAAGGTGCAACTCGACAATTACTTGCTTTTTTGTTCACAACACTGCTCGTGGAAGGGCCTCCACAGGAGGAAGCTCTAGAGGACATTTGGCCTACACTTATATGCTGGCCAGACATCTGTATGTATGTATGTATGCATGTTAACTTATTTTTCACCATATGTTGCCAACCTTGTTATTCGGAGGTGCGGGGCAAGGGCAACAAACTAAACACAAAAAGCAGTTCTAAAGAAATGAGTTTTCAACCTAGAGTTAAAAAGTGCATAGCCCCAATGGCAACATCTGCCGATCGACTTTGGGGTGCCCATTTATACTGCTCGGTGGCCAGGTGGAGTTATCTAAGAAGCTTGCGCCTTTATTTCAACTGCCGTGCCAGAGGATGGATTCGAACCGGCGATCTCTGGATCACGACTCAAATGTGCTGCTGATACCCATTACTACCCCATTGCAGCCCCCCTTTGTTCCTCAGTTAAACAGATAAAAATGTGATGTTTATTTGTGAAACATGTTTATGTGTGGCAAAACAGTAGGTGGTTTATTACCATTCACATACATGTCAAGTCTCAAGGATTATCATTGAGACTCACAGTTATTTTATTTTATTTATATTGCTGACCTGAAAATAATAAACTCAGATCTAGATATGTATTTATTGCAGTGCATTGGCAGCTGCTGCCCATTGGTTCAAGTCTTGTGTATGGGATAGCTCCAAAAATGTTGTCTTTTCTCACAGCCTTTCAATGAGACATAAGCGGGAAACAAATAGAGTTATAACTATTCAAGGTTATTATTATTATTGCATTCAATACGGGGATGTTCACGAAGTGATGGTGGGCATTAGCCCATTGCTGCTACATACACATATTTAGTAATCATCCCCTCTCTACCATTTCTCCAAAAGTAGACTTGCCCGTGCATGCTTGAAAGTTAAATGTTACTCTGCCTCTGTTTCTTGTGGGGTTTTTTACTGAGGTTTATCAGTAGGGGTCTCACTAATTTGAACCCTTTGGGGTTTACATGTATGCAGTTATTTCATGCGGTTACCGGTGATGCAAAAAAACAACAGCTTTAACAATACTACTAAGTAACCACCAATATCATCCTCTGTGCTCTGGGACAAAGTTTAACGACACTATGTTTTGCTTGTACAAAATGCAGGCATCTATTTGCAAACAACTGCTACAAATCCTGCACCTTCTATATACAATAGCTCCCAGTTATTGGTGCTGAGAATTGAATGCTAGGTGAGAGCTATTGCTCCTTGAAGCGGAAAAGCTGCAGTGAGGCCCGATGGCCACCATTGCTCTCACATCTTGAGCTTCTGAAGGCCAAATTGCTGGGACTGCATAGCGCAGCGGTGGTGAGATGTTAACTACTTAGTCTGGTATACAGGCGGTTGTGGGTTCGAGCCCGACCCTGACGCCTGTATATTTGGAGTTTGCATGTTCTCCCCGTGGTTGCGTGAATTTTTCTCGGGGTCCTCCGTTTTTTTCCTCCACATTTATAAACATGCGTTTAGAGTACTTGGCTGCTATAATTTTCCACGTGAAAAGCCACTTCAATGGGCTATCATTTGTGGCCAGGTCGCTTCTGAAAAATAACTATATAGATCAGTGGGCCTTACCTGGTAAAATAAAAAAAGTTTCATAATTTGTTCGTTCAATATTTTAAGCATGATAAGCGGTGCCTTGCCAGTGCCACTAAGGTAAGCTGGAGGCATATGGACATATGTTATTATTTATCGGACCGCAGAGCTTGGTAAATCATTGACAGCGGCTCACCGAGTGGCTACCAACCCCCACTTGTCTGTGGATTCTCGTGCCTCAAATAATAATTTCTCTTCGAGAGCGAGCGAATACTGTATGGAATGTTATGTATGTATGCTGAACTTCTTTTGCACCGTACGAAGCCAACCGTGCTAATTGGAGGTGGGGGGGACAATAGACTATTTAAAAAAATGAGTCAACCTTTTTGTGTAATCTCCATGTTTTTTTAATTAGTTCCCTTGCATGGCTGGGGTAGGAGGAGGCGTGATGTATTACACGTTGAGATTTTAATTATTGTGGGTGGCAAGGTCCGATTGTCAAGGGTTCGTTCACATGGAAAGATGGACATTATCCACAGGTGTTTTGTTACAATGGTTGTGACATGCAGTGAGGGCAGCACTCACCTACACCCCCCTCCTTGTGGAAGGTTCGTGATAGCGCTTGCCGCTCCTCCCGGTTGTATGCATCTTTTATGCCATCAATCATCTGCAGGGTTGGGACAATTGAATTGTCATACCTGGAAAAACAAGCGGTGCAGTTTAAGAATAAACTGACATTATTTAAAGACAACGGAATGCCAATATACACATTATTCATATAAGAAAAATCATCAACGTATATGTAGCTTATTATTATTTATTGTTTATATAATTGTGTTTCAATGTGTTTTCATGAACCATAAAATCTGCCACCCTACATGTTAAGGTTTTATATTGGTAAAAACCTTTCTCCACTCAGACAAAAACACTCTATTTTATTGAGACAATTAAGTACTGCAAAGTGATATGATCATAAATGTGCACTATGTATATTTAGGAGTTACACAGTTGTCACTCACACAGCTCAACTCAGCGAAGGTGCCCTGCAATCATTTGAGAAGCTGATTTCCGCACAGTTTCAAACTTCCTGACGTTCCCCTCTCTATTTCTGTCTCATTTCTCTCCATTCTCCCCATAAATTCCCCACATCACCACATCTCATTCCTCTCCATTCACCATGTGAATCATCTCTCTTTCTAGATTCTCTCTACATTCTTTCTGTGAATCAATCTTGGCCCCACTTCCTTCCCCATGGCCCCGTGTCTCTTCGCATGCTCTTCTGTGTTCATGTCTCTCCTCATATCTCTTTGTCACTCCCCATATCTCTCCTCATATCCCTGTTTCTTTCTTGTCATTCTCCCCATGTCCCCATGTCTCTCTTCATGTACTTATGTCTATCCGTTTTTCCCACTGTTCTCCCTGTCGTTGCACATTACGAGTGGAGTCACTGCTTCTTAACCTGTGTACCTGAGTTACCCCGTTGTCTTCCCGATGTCTATAGAGCACTTTCTCTGCCTTGATCGTTGCAGCCTCCCCAAATCACTTTCTCACCCAATCCATTAATGCGCCGCACTGTGCGACTCCAGCTCATGCTGCTTCGGGATTAACTTCTGGCTCCTGCTTCTCACCAAGAGTTTACCAGGCACTACTCTGCGCTCGTAACGTAATTTGCTATTCAAATGTAAGAGGCAGTTCTCAGCATACACACTGAATCAATCTAAAATGCTTGTGTAATGAGAGAACGCCATCTGCTGGATGCTAAGGAGTAGCTGCATGGGCACTCTCGGCTAACTGGTATCCAATCCTAAGTGGGGATTTCATCTGGGCCAAAGGTGACGGCGGAGTTAGCGAGAACGTGCGGGAACCATCAGGAAGGTTCCACGAGGGGGCGTGGCTAGAGGCGGAGCTTATCTCCGCCGGGCGCAATATAAGGAGAGGCAGGGAAGGACTCGTGGTCGGCGTGGGAAGCCTCGAGTCCGGACTGCAGCACCGCCAACCTCTACTCGCCACCGACCACGTGGCGGACTACTCCAGCGAAGCCTCCTCTCCTCCCAGTATGCCGCTAGCCAGCGGCGGGACCGGAGCGAGAGAGGGGCGATCCGCGACGGTGAGAGAGGGCATGCAGTTATGAGCTACCCGTCGGAGGCCGTTGGACTGCGAGAAGGGCTGCGTGCAGAACGAGAGAGAGCGAGAGAGTGAGCGAGAGAGTGAGCGAGAGGTGGGGGTTTACATAAAGCAAAGTTATAAAAAAAAAATTACGAAATGATGAACGAAGCAAAGTGCCGACTACACCGAGCATCTTCTTGTTTCCACTGATCGTAAAAAAAAGAGGGCGCGCATCACGGCAGAGAATAGAGAGGAGTCATCCGGAGAGAGAGAGAGAGAAGGAGCAGAGCTGTGCAGTTATTGTTAATAAAGAAAGACGCCAGTCAGAAGTCGTCGTGGAAGTGCTTTATTATACTTGCATTACTTCGAATAAAATGTAAGGTGCAGTCAAGCCCTTTGCGGGTGAGGAGACCGTTCCTCTCACCTGGAGAGCTTCTTCAGGTCGTCCAGAAGAATCCGCACCTGCTCCGACTTCTTCTTGAATCTCTCGTCTATCACAGCAACAGCACAAGCACTCAAGTCAACTCAAGCCAAATTACTGGGGTCGCACTCGAGTCCATTGCCTCAAGTCCCCTATCTTCATGGAGTTTTGAACAACGTTCACCTCCACTAGGACCCTGAGCTCATGGTAGAAATTCCACATTCTAATGGCAGATGTGAGTCTCTCAACAGGAATACAACTTGTTGCCAATAAGGTTTGATCTCAACTTTACAACTCCAGTCGCATTTTACAGGGTGTTTTAAAATTATGGACCCAATTTCAATGCAGTACTGCTACCACAGCATTGACTACCAATCCCATTGCTCAAATGGTATGAGGTTCCCAGCCAGGCCCCAGTTACAAGGCTCGAGTTTTTCAGGGTAGGGCTCTGAGAGCTCAACACGACACTTGCGATAGCATGCAAAGGAACTGTAGTCATCATTAAGTGCCTTCCACAGGCCACACGTGGTACAGATATGCTTGCACCCCCATGTGCAGTGGCCACATCCTCCCCATGGCTCCCAGTGGCACCACCGTCACACACCGCGTCGCGCCGGGATATGGGAGCCGCAGGAAAACAGCGTGAGCGCAACCCCCCAAGCCTGCGAGCAGCGTGCCCCGCACGGAGGGAGAGAGAACTCTACCCACAGTAGGATGCATGGGACTGCTCGAGAGGCCCCTGCAAGTGGCCGGGTGGATTGTGAGTGCCACACCGAGCCTAGTGCTGAGTGAGCTGTGAGGACCTTTCCAGGCATTCCAACATGGATATATTACGGTGAGTTCCCTGAAAAAGTAAAATTTTTTTGTTTTTAATTCATTATTATTCATTAGTTTTTATATTTATGTTCATTATTAATTTTGTATTGTGAAAAGGGATACAGATGTATATTTTTAGGTTAGCAGTAGAGTTGCAATGACTGAAAGACATCCCTATTTTTTAAATTAAATTTATGGGAAAAGCCATTCTGAATGAATGTGTCGTTTTACACGTGTATTTTTTTTTTTAAGAACGAATCGAGGGATACATGTATATGTTTTACATGTGATGTCAGAATAATAATGTGATGTGATTCATACGATGATTTCATGGCTACTTGTACAGGATGCCATGTTTACATAGAGGTTAAGATCATTGGGCCATCTGTGTTCACAGGGCTGTGAAAACACACAGGCCATGCATGAACAGGTCCGTGTGTGGAGGTCATGTTCAGGGCTTTGTGCTCAGGCCATGTATGAATGGCGCCACAGTGACGAGAAGGTGCCACGGTTGGCGAGATGTTAACTACCTCGCGTGGTATACAGGCGGTTGTGGGTTTGAGCCCGACCCTGACGCCTGTATATTTGGAGTTTGCATGTTCTCCCCGTGGTCAGGTGGATTTTTCTCCGGGTCTTCTGGTTTTGCCCTCCACATTTATAAACATGTGTTTAGAGTATTTGGCTGCTATACATTTACACATGATAAGCCACTTTAATGGGCTATCATTTGTGGCCAGGTCGCTTCTACCTGGTAAAATAAAACAAAAAACTGTTTTTAATAAAATGCAGGCCCGTGCACGAACACGCTATATGATCACACATGCTGTGCGTAGAGGCAAGAGTGGAGGCTCAGCCAGGTGACCCTGCGTTAATGTTCTTGCACAAAAACCTGCGGCCATGGCTTTCTGCGTGCTCAGCTCGCGTTGTCGGGGGTGGGGATTCGGTCCTTCTTCCACAGAGCTGTGGGAACAGACAGAACTCAGTAAGGGAGACAGAACTCCAGCGACGCAGGGGGTGGCGCTGTTGTGGGAGAGCAACACATTCCTGCAGAGGGAGCTGGTAGGAACGTTTGGTTGCTCGGTCTATGGCCAGGGTCAACGGCGGCGTGGTGTATTCCGAAAATATGCCCGACTGTGAGGGCGGGCACAAGCCGGCGTGAGTAGGTTAAACGTTGAGTTTTATAAGGGCACCACGGGGTGACCAGCCCCTCCCCTCCCCACCCAGCCCCACCCCCCACCCAGCCCAGCCCCACCCTCCCCACCCAGCCCCTCCCCACCCTCCCCTCCCCACCCAGCCCCTCTCTGCACGACGGACGGACACAATAATCCCCTGTGGGCTGGTGGAACCAGTGGGTTCCTACCATCTTCTTGGTTCTTTCGGTTCCTACCAGTATAAGGCACAGCCATAATTGCAATGTGACTTATCATCGTGATTTGTCATCGAGAATAACATGAGCTTAAACTCTGACACATGGTGAACTGTGGCTTTTACCTGCACTGTGACAAGAGGCTGTGCCAATTGAACACGGAATTCATTAAACTATGGTCCAACAGGTACTGTCAGACAAACAGCAGGTCCCCCACCCCACTAAAAGCACGCAGCTCACAACCGGGCCACCGGGTTTGACGATTCGGTCAACCCCGACCTGGAACTACTCGGAGCTCTCTCACCGCTCTCAGGCAGCAGCAGCGGCAGCTCCTGCTGCTCCTGTCCCGGCCTCTGCAGGCGACGCAGCGATGAGCTCAGTGCGGGCGACTCTCTCCTGAGCTCTGGCTCGCTCTCCGCTTCTACTTCCTCCTCCTCCTCACCAGCTCCTCACCGCTGAGTGAGCGTCTCTCGCCCAGTGAGGCGGGGAGGCGCGAGTGGGGCGGGGAGTTTCACTTCGCTTGGCTACCTGCCCCAGGGGCTTTCCCGGCTGGGACACGGAGGAGGGAGGGGTGGAGTTTGTGTCCACTTGTATATCCCATCAGATGGTGCTAGTTGTAATTACTGGCGAAAACGTCGTACGCAGAGCGTAAACGTTGTGGCATTGCTCTCCAACACACCGGTGTTGCTGTACTAGTAACGAATTGACACGTTCTGTTTACGTGACAAACCTTAGGGGCCGTCCATAAATGACGTCACGCACCTAGGGGGGGGGGGGATCAGACATTTG
>CM025608.2:3171429-3213849 GCA_014621495.2 Entosphenus tridentatus | reverse complement strand
TTTTTTTTGGGGGGGGGGGGCAGAGCTTTGTGACGTCATTTGAGGGGAGGCTGACTTTTTGTCACGCCGCGTGACGATGGGTGGGGGTATAAAAATCGTCCAAAATCGCGTGACGTCATTTATGGACGGCCCCTTACTCATTGGCTGTCAGGTGGTGGCGGGTTCAACGACACATTTATTAAAAAAGAAACCATACATTATGGATGATTGATATTGGTCGCAAAAGCCCCTACGTGTTAAACTACACATGCATTGAATTCATAACGCAAACGTTAGCGATTTGCATCATACTCGACTTCGATTCCTTGTGAATCGTTGCAACAATTCTCGTGAGAATCGACCCTGGGGGGGAGGGCATGGCGAGAGAACTGATGACAGAGACACACACTGTGACACCGCGCCCATCGACTCACACGTGCACAGATACCCCCCCCCCCCTTGCAGCGCGTATGAAGGCCGGCACGGCACACGAGGGCGGTCGTAAACCAGGTCCCAGCCCGCTCTCTCTCTCTTGAGTTTGCGATGTTTTTGGTTTTAACACACCCACCGATGGGGAGGCGCCGGGACTGGTTCAGATAATCGTCACCGGCGTTGGCCGTGAGTGGGATTCCAACCCGGGTTTGCCGGGGTTCGTGGCCAGGCTCGGTGCGCTTTAACTCCCACCGAGAAGTCACGCGGAAGTCGACGTTGTGGCCGTGGGCCAGTTGCAGCCCACCCGCCCCATTCCCGGACGAGTCGCCACCCCGGAAGAGTCGCCGCGCACGCAACGCGGATGGCGGCGTCGGGCGAGAACCCCGAGCTGCAGCGGCTGCTGCTGCAGCTGAAGGTGAGCGAGGTGGACCCGCAAGGGGGTGGTGAGAGGGAGAAGACACGGGGATGGCCGTCGGTCATCAGATGTTTTTTGGCTGTCCGGGGGGCTCTTCCCTCGCCAGCGGGCGATTTTGCTGGGTTCGAGGCATGGGTCGTTCGCCGGGTTCCGTCGTCGGTTCGCGCATCTGGCACGGGATGCCCCTATTCCCCCCATGGTGTATGGGTTATTCCGGAATAAACACCGAATTCTAGACCCACAACGGCGCTGGCTTTGACGTCCCCCACCCCCCTCTCGAAGACACTGTCGGGGGTTAACCCTCAAACGCAGCAGAACGTCGGAATCGGAAGTTTATTTCCCGAGCAAAATGCCCAATTGAGCCGAGAAGCTCTTTTCAAGGGCCACTGGGCAGGCAGACACCATCAAAGCATTCCGTAATTACAGATTTTAAAACTTGATAATCAACAAGTTTTTGGAACTTCTTTCACGCTGTACGTAGCCAAACATGCTAATTATATTATAAATGGGGAAAATAAAGACGGACAGGCCAGAGTAAGGCGGTTGTGGCCATGCAACCCGAACTATGGGCCGTGTAATTAAACCACGAGAGTCTGCGCTCCTTCTGAAGCACTCTCGTAGCTAACAAGCCACGATATTGCCATTTCGATTGTGAACAATTTCCCGCACGCAAGAATGGGGAGCCGTGACACCAGTCGCTTTTGGAGGCGAGGGTTGGTGGATCACGCCGAGAGTTGAGAAACTTCCCAACCAGCCAAGCTGCGAGCTGGTGGTTAGATGTGAATGAAGGACATTTTACTAAATAATTGTGAAAAATATAAATAACAATAAATACGTTTTGTCTCCTTCAAATATCAGTCCTAACCAAAAATAAATCATTACAAAAGCCCATCGGCCCCACCACGGCCTTTGTTCTGGGAGTGAATAATTTCAGCACAAGCAAAACTCCGGACCGGTTTGGACAGTTCGTCTCATCAGCAGCAGCATAAGTCAGGCTTGCTTGAATCAATGCCGGTGAACTGCCAGACGTTACAGTATAGACGAGGACTCCTCTCTTGAAGATATCGATCCTATAGTTGGACTGGTAGTTTCTGCTCAGCGAGAAGTGTAACATTACAGCAGTGGCTGTGTGGGGAGTACAGTTGGTGAATCTGTCAGTCATCTCAGTTGACCCGTGGCACCTGGGTCTGCCCCGTGACCTCCTGCCAGCGAGTCTTCGACACTTCACGTGGCCTCGAAGTGCACCTAGCCTGGCACAAGTGCCGTGGTGACGTCACCAACACTTAGCGGCGAACGGTGGTTGTTGTGTGTGCTGAGCCTGCTGCTTGGTGGTGGAGTGACGCCGTGAGATGTGGGCTTGCTTCTGCTTTCAATTTGACCGCCTCGTGCCGTGGGTGGGGAAGAACGCTTCATGTTGTAGCGATGAATGCAAGGAGTAGAAGAGAAGAAACATTTTACCCCGTGGCCAGTGATCGACTGGGACAAAAAATCGTCCCAGGCTATCTAAACACACCCGTCCAAATTAAGTGCGATCTCTTTGGCCCATTTGGGCTGGGTCCAAAAATCGAATGAGCCAGTGAGGAATAATCTTTGGGGCTGCCGAATATGGGACTTAATGCCAACTAAGAGCGTAAATAAGCAATGAAGCGTACATATTAGAGGTAATGCATTATTTTAGTTAGATAAAAAAAATTGTACTCTAATCACATTTGCAATTTCCCCATACAGACCGGCACACTGACTGTCGGAATGGACTGGACTACCGGACATTTTCTCGGACTGCCCTACGGCCAGTCCGAGCCTGCCCAATGCACACCACAGAGATAGAGGCAGTAGAGTCACGAATATTTTATAACCGAGCAGTGGTGGCTATCCGCGTGGCCTGTAATTCAGCACAGTCGAGGCAGTGAGTGTTGGTGGATCGCAAACTTCCTTCTCGTGGCCGTCGAGGAGGAAAACAAATGTGGAACTCCGCCTGTTCTGTCTTGTATGGGATTGAGTGTTTCCCCTGAGCACATTTGTGTTCTCTCCAGATGCTATGGTTTCCTCCCACATGTAAACACTCATTAATTGGCCGCTAACACCTTCATATGCTGTGTAGAGGACCGCAATTGTTGGTAGCGCAGGATCACCGCGAAGCTACTTTCCTGCTTGGTTGTGGTTCCTCATGC
Source organism: Entosphenus tridentatus (assembly GCA_014621495.2). NCBI lineage: Eukaryota > Metazoa > Chordata > Hyperoartia > Petromyzontiformes > Petromyzontidae > Entosphenus > Entosphenus tridentatus. The sequence continues at coordinate 3,210,852 of CM025608.2, read as the reverse complement.
CTCAGATTCATTCTCTCTTTATGAGAGTGAGAGAATACTGTGCACGTTATAAGTTGAAATGTAATATTCTAATCTATGAGAAAAAGAAAGGAAGGGATTCCAGTACGGAAGTCCCAAAACAAACAAAGAGGGCAATGACTCAAGATGAGCAGCAGGAAGAGGTGTAGGTAGAGATGGAACGGGGACATTATGTCAGGGATCAGAGCGTGATGAGAGGTGAGAAAAGAGAGGAAGGATAGCAGCAAGAAGTGAGTTGTACGGAGGAGCAGCATCTGTTTTCACGGGGGGGGGGGGGGTTGGGAGAGGCGAGGCATTCAGAGCTGGGTTTGAGCTAATTTAGATACGTAGAAGGGAAGTAATAAAAATAAAAGAACCAAGAAGATGAATCCCTGCAGTCACGAAAGCTTTAAATCGAAATCTAATTTAGATATACAAGATAAAGTCATTCATAGAGTAATATTCGTTCTTACAGCTCAGAATGCGGTTTAAATCGCGTGTGTAAAATTTGGTGTTGCTTGACTGATACACAGCATTGCAGTGTCACAGGTGAATGGAGTGAACATGAGTGTATGGTTGCAGAAGGAATTGACACAATACAATTTAGACGGTGGAAACGAGATATAAAAAAAAAATTAACCCATAAAAACAAAGTTTTTCACTATAAATCCTTTATATGCGTGGCGGCTAGAGTCCTCTCGTCCTCTGGCTTGAGATGGCTGCCACCTATGGGTCAGATGATTGCCTGCCACCATTAAGCAATTGGTAATTAAATATTTAAAATAATTGCCTAAAAAGTGTAAAATTTTGGAAAAAAAAATTCACGAAAATAAATTGTCACGCACAACGAGTCTGTGTGCAAAATGTCAGCTCGATTGGATCACGGGAAGTGGGTTAAAAAACGACCGAAAGATTTGCACGATCGTAAGCGCGCAAGCAAGCAAGTGAACTTAATATAAAGGATTTAAAAAGGTGATGTGGGGACAGCCAGGCACATATACACAGCCTAGATTGCTTCACGTCCACACGGATGAGATTGAACACAGTGGTGGATTGCTCATAGGGTTGTTGCAATATCATTTTTAACGGAACGATGTCATATTTCACGATCTGATTATTACGATATCAGTTTACTATAAATTTGAAAATGTATTTAGTTTTTCATGGTGTTGTTTTTTTGCTGTTCTCCAGTATGATAACTATTATGCCTGTTTACTCAAGAGAGCCTGAGTCTCCGAACATGTTTCTTTGCAGGAGGGGGAGATGACTTCTACGCTTGTGGTTAACTTTTCAAATTTAACAAATTGTGACTATGACACCAGCAAATAATGACCTACTCTTGCCAATTATGTCATGGGATCTTGAAAGTTCACTGTGAAGCAGAGTATGCGTAGTATTATCACAGTTAATACAGCCGCATGCACTTAGCCATAACCCCGACAGTGTATGTTAGAGACTTAGAGGAAATGTCCAGGCCTGTTGCAGCCAGGGTAACCTCAGTCATTATGAAATATATTTGATGACCAGGTTTGTTCATTTATAATTAGGGGTGTGATTTTCCCGCCACAATGAACTACCAGGATTTGGGGTCATCGTTAGATTCAAGAATCGATTCTCGTTTTGTCTCGTTTACTACCAGCTTGTTTTTATATCTCATGTTTTAACACTTACCAACTTTGGGTGTAAGTGTTAATGAATAAGCGCTGTCCATCCGTCTGGCTATCCTGAAGCGTGGGGGAAACAATAGCTCTCAAAAAGATGATCTGTAAATAATATTAAGTTAATAAAAGTAGTGTTGCTATAAAAGCCGTATTCTATCGATGACCAGGTAATCAAAGGATTGGCCAAAATCAATTAATTTGTCTATGGCTTTGATTATTTTTAACAATGTGCCATTTTCACTTGCCTGGCAGGAAGAGGACACATTGGTGGCCGGAGAGAAGTTTCTGTGCATGTTGAAGTGTCAGCATCACGTGATCGAGCTGCTCACGAAGGAAAATAGAGAGCTGCGGAACGAGTTGGCTCGCCTGCAGAGAGCATCCCTGCCTACATCAGGTGAGCAGGTTCTATGAGGGCTGTGAGCTCGAGTCTCTTGCCTTGTGGATATCTCTACTCGTACAGGTGAGAGGGCGTCATGAGGACTGTGATCTTGAGTCTTTGCCTCCAGTCAGCATCTTCAGGTGGAACGCCCAGTGTCATTAATTGAAGATAATTTGCCTGGTTCAAAGTTTGAAGAAACATTTTAAGAAATGACATCGCTCAAATGAAAAGACTCCACAAAGCTCACGGTAATTGTTTAAGTTGTGACTGGAATAAGAAGTCACAGTGCCAGTTTATTTGTTGGCTTGATTCTGCACATCCAGCATTTCCCAAACACATGGCAGAGGCATTTGAAACAATCATGGCCAAGATGTTGGCAAACACCTGGGACTCAAATCTCAAATACAATGTGGGTCATCAATACTATGATGGATTTGTGGAGTCGCCACTTTTCAAAGGATGAGGTGCCTTTTTAAGGGCAGAAATTTTAAAGATGGTCGAGGAATCGGTATAAGCTTTAGATTTATATTTTATTACACCGACACTCGTCTACATGTGCTTTATTTGTAGTTGGCTGAGAGCCCACTTTGACCAATTTAAGTCTCTACTTTTTTAAAGAGAGACCTTGGTAAAACAAGACTATTTGTACAATTATACCTCTTTTTCATCCACTGCTGGATGAGGGCTTCCCCATGCCATGCGGGTTGAAGTTTATTTAACAATACTTGCATTTTTTTGTCAGTGCGGGTTTGTGAAGGCGGGATGCATGTACATTGGTGCATAGTACAGTACAACAGTGGTTTTTACTACACTGCCCTTTGCTGACGGAGTGTCTGACATTTGGGAGTAACGAGTTGTGCATGTTAGTTGAGGGGGATCTCATGCAATTAACAAGATGGATGCTTCAGGGGCGTTGGGCTCAGTGGTCCCGAACGATTTGGGGGCGGGTGGGGGGTTTAAATAGGTTGTCAAAGAATGGATAAAATGTTCTTTTGAATCTGCCTCCTTTCCTTTAAGTGTCTGCTGTACACGGTGTTATCCCGTGTTGTTTATGGACCAGAGCCGTGCCCTTGACATTAGAAGTGGGCGGCACTTGGCCCAGCCGACTCCGTTCAGCAAAATAAAAACCAGGAAATCATTCAGAAAAATGTTATGGTAAAAACGAGACGCAGAAATATATATTCTTGAAACTGACAGTTCAGTGATTGCTTTGAGAATGATAACTCTAAACTAAATTGAAGATGAAGGTGATGCTCATGGCAATGATGACAATTGTGATATCATGAACGACTTTATGACTTGTTCCTATGTGCACAGAGCCGCCTCTTCCAGTGCCGCTCCCCTACCGCTGTTACGGGCAGATGTTTGGGGCTGCGGAGATGTTCCTGAGCTGGCTCACCGAGCCGTTCAGGTCGGAAGGCTTGGACCTCAGGCCCACGTACCAACCCGCGTCGGCTGAGCGGTCACCCTGTGCTCTCCCGGCCAACGCCGCGTCGCAGTTTCCCGCCGCTTCCCCTGCACTGCCGCTCTTTGTGTTCTGCGTGAACGCGTCGCGCGTTGCCAGCGACACGGAGCCGGCGCGCCGTGAGCTCAGCCCAGGTACATGCAGCAAGTTTTCTCCCTACGGCTCGCCTCACTTGGTCGTAATCTGATGTTGTAATAATCAATTACTTCGTAGATTACTGCTTCCATTCACCGGTGAATCAATTTGTATGAATATGCAAGCTCAAAACGTGATGCAATCGCCATCATCGCCGGTGTCCGCATCACGCAGGGCACGCACAGCAGTGATTTTGCCATAGTCTAGAGGCCAAATTCCCCACGTACCATTATTTAAAAATAAATTCACTTAACTTTAAACATCTAATCAATTTAATCAATTCATAATTTAAGCGATACTCAGGATTACGTTTATCCCCATGAATCGTTTGTGTATTATTTCCACTTTTGCTGGGAAAGGGGCTTCGATCGCCCAGGAATGATCCAGAAACGCTCACCCGGGTCTCTACATTCCATCATGGGAGCTTTCTTGAAAAAATAAGAAAGTTCATATGTTTAATGTAGACAAGTATTAGGTTTGACTATGTAAATTAAAATCTGTTTTCTAATTCTATTCGTGTGTGGCACACCAACATGGCCCTGAAGCTGAACAAAGTGAGTGATGTCAGAAGGGAACCTGAGGACCCAGGTCTGAGATTCCATGGGATTGGTTTGATTAGGGTGCCCATGTTAGTCCCAGCATGGAAGCAACATGTAGTACACCATGGAATATAATCGGTGCTCGTGACCTGTGGAGCATGCTTGGATCAGAGCTAAATTTGGATTTTAATTGTTGGCAAGTGGTCTGCGACCTGCCGACAAAGCCACTGTGCACTGGCTTCGTAGTGATGCTGTTATTACAGCTGCCTGCAGTAATATTTATGCTTAAGACTCTTTCACATTATTTACAAAAGTAGGCCAAGGCTTGCTATTGTCAGAGTCCAAATCTCAAATAGGAAGCTTAAAATAATATTTATTATGTTTACTTCACTTGTGATGTAGTCCATGTTTAACTCTTTCTCTCATGAGTTCTCTGCCTGAGGGCAGGATCGAGTTGCTCCTTCCTGTCAGAGCATGCACTTTTCTCTTGGTTTTCTCACATGGCTGCCCTCTCTTAAAGTACCACCTTCCTTTTTACCTCTTGACCTTTGCCCAGTTTCCTTACTCCTTGAGCATCCTTCAGCAAACCGTCCCCTCTCACAGTATGTCCCATCCAGATCGTCTCCTTTCCATCATTTATTATAATTGCACGTTTCTCCTGAACCCAATCTAGAAGTTCCTTGTTCTACATACCGAAGAATAATAATTTATATCCCTTTGTCAATCCACTGCTGGAGGAAGGCCTCCCCATGTCCTCTCAGTTATGGGGGTTCATTCGATCATATTTCACTACATTGGTCAGTGCGGGGTGGTGTAGGTGAGTACTCAGGATTGGTTCAGGTGTTACTCGCTACTGGAGTTGACCATGGGTGAGAATCTAACTCGAGTTGCCACGGTCATCATGCAGCACGCATGCCAAAAACTGCCTATGCTGCCCCTATATTTACACTGGCGAGAACATTGGTGTAATCATACGTAACATTGCACATGTCTTCATTAGCATACCTTACTATATTTACATAAAACTCCCAGGCAGAAGAGATCACGAATAATTCGTCACCTGCGACATGACTTGGTGAGCGTAGGCGTGGCCGCTTCTTCCCCCATCCCCGCTCATTATACTGATGCTGGCTATGCTCGGCGCTGTCTCCCTGGCTGTGCAGGTGAGCTACCCGTCCTCGTGGTGATGCACCACACGACAAACCCCAACCACACGGACCCCAGAAGCAGCCTGCACCTGTCGTGCCATGGTGGCAGCGAGAGCAGAGACCGTAGCCCCGGCTTCCAGCTCATCCTCGACTGCTTCTTCTTCGAGCACCACGGCCTCTACGACTGCCGGCAGAACCGCAGCGCCGTACTGACGGCGGCCTCGTACCTGCGCGGCAAGCTGCCCGTCCGCGCACCCGGGAGCAGCTGGCCAGAGAACAGCAGGATGGGTTGTAACAGCGGCACAGGATATCCGTGGCCTTGTCACCCCTCGTAGGCTGACACTGCACCAAAGGTGGCAATGGCAACCAAGTGCTTGGGTGGAGCAGTCCACAGTGTGGCTCTATCAGCAGGGGGGAGAGTCTGGAGACAGTAGGACGAGATTCCCAAATGCTTGGCATCTTTAATTTGCAGACTGCTTTGAGAATGCTTAGTGGCCCGTAGGGACGTCTTTGTGTCGGGCAGTGAAGTTGGTGCAAACGTTGTATGACCAAACGAAGTTGAACATGTGACTTCTCTGGAAAGTGCCCTCCCATCGTTTGAATAGAGAAGTCCGTGGATTGTATCAGCTATCTAACCAAAAATTACTAGGGTCTGTTTCCTCATAGGACATGCCCCAACGTTTATAGTGTGGCAACGCCCGTGGCCAACAGCAGAAAAGGAGCGACTCATTGAGCAAAGGATTTTTGGAGAGAGCCTTAATTGCTGGGGTGTTGAACACATGAAGGGGGAGCAGAGTAGAATGACAGGGCGGGGGGGGGGAGTATGCAGGGAGGAGTCCATAGAAGATCTTGAGGACAACATTGAGGATGATCTTATAATTGATCTAGCACTGTATCTGGGGCCAGTTTAGGGATCTGAGGATTGGAATGGTTGGGTCTCATTTATGTGTGTGCGCGAAAATGTGTTGCCGTGCTCACTTTGAGATATCTCATGAACGGTGCAACGTGACGAGAATCCCTGTGCCTTGAGGCTTGTTTACTAACACGTGGTGCGCATGCTCCTTGCAGTTAGGCAAAGTGAGAAGTGGGAAGGTTATTCTCAAAGTAGGAATCGCTTGTGTTTCTTCAACCCTAGGAACACTTCAATTCAATAATGTTTTTTTCTTTATTTTGGATTTGTTGATAAGGCAGTCGAGTAGTGTGGTGTGCAGTGTTCCTCTTTAAGCATTATTCGCTCATGTGGTGCGCGAAAATGTGTTGCCGTGCTCACTTTGAGATATCTCATGGACGGTGCAACGCGACGAGAATCCCTGTGCCTTGAGGCTTGTTTACTAACACGTGGTGCACATAATCCTTGCAGTTAGGCAAAGTGAGAAGTGGGAAGGTTATTCTCAAAGTAGGAATCGCTTGTGTTTCTTCAACCCTAGGAACACTTCAATTCAATAATGTTTATTTCATGATTTTGGATTTGTTGATAAGGCAGTCGAGTAGTGTGGTGCGCAGTGTTCCTCTGGATGCACTTGGATATCTGTTTAGGGTGCCGAGGTTTGGATGCTACAATAAATAATATGTATTTGTACTGAATTAGAAATTATTTTCATAAATGAAAAACATTCTTCTTTCGGTCAAGTTCTGGTACCTCCAGCAATGTGATGTTCTATGGCTTAGCACAGTTGGCTCCGTATGGTGCAAAAGAAGTTCATCATAACACATGTATTGACTGGACGGATTATGGGCTGAGTGGACCCTCAAACGTGATTTGAATTCTCAATCTTCCAATTTACGAGCCGCTCACTCTACCGCTGAGCCACCTGGCCAGTTATTTGAACACCAGAGTTCTGTATATTCTTTCTCGGGAGCATTCATCAACTTTTGTGTAACACTACTTTAAAGGTTCCTGAAATTGCATCATTAGTCCAACCATTTTATCGAACCAAGTGTCAGCCTACAGACGTTCTGGAGCACTTTTTGCAGGACCTGATTGGCCACAGTTAAGACAATTATTTACATCGCCCTATCATTGTTCATTTAATTACAGGTAACATTTGGATTTCAGCTATGGTACCTTGATCTTCTTGTGAATGATGCAAGTGAGTCTTACAAAGCCGGGCTTGGCAAATGTCTGCAAACCAGCGCTTGCCGGGGGGGGGGGGGGGCAAGGGTTGATGAATCGTGTCGAGATCTCAAACTTTTCTGAATCCACTTGGCTGTGAGGTGGCCAGAAGATGGCTGCACATCAAATGGATTGTTGTATCCGTCTTTAAGCATTATTCGCTCATGTGGTTGATGTCTCTATAAGTCCGCTTAGTTCCTTTGTACATGCCAAAGGCTCTTTAAGAGAATTGGTCAAACTTCTCACTTGAATAAAGAGTCTTTAAACAGTGAGGTTTTCCTCGGCAAAGAAGATGACTTATTAATATTATTACGTCATGGTATTGCTCTGCTGGATGTACTGGACAGGCAGAGGCATCGTGTTGTCAATCATGAATTGCAAATTGACTGGAAGTTGAGTTGGTCATGAGAATACCACTGCTGTGTTTTATACCAGTTACACTACTGCGATGTATGTAATTAGTAACAAAATGTATGTGTGTGCATATACCATGACTTATAATCTGCTGCTTAAGTCAAATTGTATGTTTACTGTGCCCTCAAAGATCTTCCATTTAGTCTTACATGCTGGTTCAGTGCTGTTAGCGAGCACCTGTTGAAGCTGGCATAGGGCACGAGGGGGGTGGTGTGTTGCCAGCACCACACTCACCTTTGTCTTACAATTGCTGATATTTTGCACACTGAACTAAGAGACCCAAGTCATGTTCACATACTGCATGCCGCTGATACGTGATTTTTTTTGGAATCGAACCCAGGAGTAAAACTGCCGTTCGCCAAGAAGTGGTGGTGATGTCACCACGGGACGTACCAGATGAGGCGCACCTTGAGGCGACGTGAAGTGTCAAACTCTCGCTTGCAGGTCACGGGACAGACCCAGGTGCCATGGGTTGTCTGACTGGGGTACACCCCGATAGGCACAGTCAAGTTTAAATTGTAATTCAGTGGTTGTGGCCGCACTGGCAAATGTAACGTGTACAAGACATTTACTTCCGAATAATTCAAAGCATATACAAAGTGCATTAAATACAATTATTTAAACAGTCGGTGCATTGTGTCCTTTATTACCGCAGTTTTAGTTAAAACGAATATATAATTATTAACGATAATTCCTAGGACAAAAGGGTGCTATCAATATTCATTTTTAAAAGTCCCTTTACCCAGGAAATGCCTCACCAATTCTCGACACTTTTTTTAGAGTCCATCATTGATCTGTCTGCTGGTTACCATTAACGCATGTTTGACATGCGAGGGGAAACCTGAGTGCCGGAGACGTCGCCACGCATACAAGGGGCGTAACACTAATATCCACAAGGACAAATTCAGGAATCCTCTGCTGTACTGCTGTCTCTAGATAATTTTTCAATTCATGCCTAAAACACATGGTATTCCCGAGCAGTCTGCCATCTAAGTACCAACCAAGCCAAAACCTGCTTAGCTTCTGGAATTTCATGAGACTGGGTGCATTGATAGTGGCTTGGTCATTTTACATACTGGATTATACACTGTCGTTGTTCTAGGTTGTTTCTGAGAAACATTCCCTGCATGTGTAGTGAGTCACTTCTGAGACACTAATAGTAGGAGGCAACACACGTTTATTCTACACTTTAAACACTTGTTCACACACGGGATAACTATAACCGGGTCAGGACAGCCGGCACGCTGCCTAACCCACGACGCCCGACACGAAGACGAAGTACGACAGGTTCCATTTCAATGACAGACAGCCCTGATCCAGCCTCGGGACTTTCCTTTTATGCCCCCTAGTGTGGCCTGGCTCTGCCCTCGGCCACGCCCCCTTCTGGAGCCCACCAGAAGGTTATGGGCCATACCCCACGTGTCCCCTCAGTCACATTTGGCCCACATCCCCTACCCCCGGCCTATCACGTGCCCTCTTAGCCGGCGGGGCTGCTCCGTCCTCATGCCCCTACTGCCAGTAACCAGCGCTATGCACCCTAGTGACCCATTCCATGGCATTGCATGTTCTGCTGGCAGATCGGCTGCTCCACCCTGCTCTGCTGGCAGGTCGGCTGTTATGCCCACAAATGCCCCTGTCAGTAACCAGCGCTACGTGCTGTAGTGACCCATTCATTCTATGTCGCTACACATGTACAAAAAGAATGTACATCTGGACGATATGGAATTTATTTGTTGTATCTACCAGAAGTGCTTCCCCCAGTAAACGTGCAATCTTGCGCCAACGTTTCATGCTCGCTGGGAGGGAACTACAGTACAATACTTGAAGTACGCAACACAAGACCAACAAATTAAAGGTTATTACGAATGGATGTGTAATGGGTTCAACTGAGTCGCAGATGGAGACTGAGAGGCAACAATTATTCAGTTCCAACACACGGGGTAACTTTCCCCTTCACAGAATAACAACATATGGTGGTGACCACCAGGCTAACTACAATAGTTACAATGTAACTATTACTACAGACCGGGACCAACAGCTTCGGCCCAGGTCCACGTGTTGGAGACTCGTTAAACGGAGAACATAGATGAACGGTTTCTCTCGGGACCCAGCTGTTCTCTGTGGCGTGGCCGGCTCCAACCTTGGCCACGTCCACCTTCTAGAATCCTCGGGAAAGATCTGGGTCCCAATCACGTGACCACCCCTAGCCTCCTCTTGGGGCCCCTTTGTCAACTTAACTGGTCACGTGTCCTCCCGGGTCAACCAGAGTGCCATGGCCTCGCATAACCTCATCCTTTGGCCGGCATCCACACACCCTGTCCTGTAGGGTCGGCACTGCACGTAAAGCGTGGTGCCATCGAGCGCTATTATTCAGCGCTCACCGGGCCTCTCTAGGGCCGGTACTACACCCACACCATTGTGATATCCGCGATGTCACTACACCGCACGCCATGCCCCTCTAGGGCCGGCACTGCACCCAGCATGTTGACAAACAGCGATGTCACAACATCTGTAATAAGTCATCGTGAAATGTCATGTATCGTAAAAAATCTCATGGCGGTAACTCCACTGAACCTGTGGGTTTCGCGCAATGACATTTAAGCTGCGTTCTTTTCCATACTCCCCGTGTTGCCGGCTCCACAACTGGATTGGCTACAACTCAATCGCTTACGCGTGAACTTTTCGATAACCAGTTGCAAGCCATTGCGCAACCGGTTGCTCGCGGCCAGAGACACTCTACTTCCAAGCGATCCGCCCCTTGATTTGTACCCAGTAAACATGCAAAGTCAGCCCAACAACGCTCCATGTGTACTAGGTAGTGATGCATTTCACCACGTGCTATTACAAGCCCGTTTAATTACCTTGTTTTCAACTACCTCACTGAGATGTTGACAAAGCAGTTGTAGGTGATTAACTACAGAGGTTGCGGGACCCAACTTTTAATAAGAGAACCCAGAGTAATTGGCAGGGGCCACGGGTTCAGTACCGAACAGCACCAGCGGGTGTCGTTGAGACGACCGAGATTACCACATGCCGGTTGGCATGCCACGCGGTCGATCGGGGGATTCCCCTTTTGAGGTTAACCCGGGTGCTCGGATGAAATGTACAGCAACCCTGCTGTCTGAAGGCATCCCAACGCCGTGTTGGCCACGGGGGAGGAGTTGTTTTGATCATACTTCACTCCACTGGTTCGTGCGGGTTGGTGAAGGTGCCGAGGGGCTTAGAACCGGTTAAGTTATCTTATCAACCGCCACGCACGTTAGCAGTGGTCGGGATTGTATTATAGACCCGTGTACGCTTACCACTGCGCCATCGCTCAAATGTAATGCGTATTCAAACAGTTGCACGTAAAAGATGCGTAGACACACCCCTGGTTACCCTGAACTTTTTCTGCACAGTAAACGTGGAACTTTGACCCAACGATGCATGTTTATTGTATGGGAATACGCAATTATCGAACATCTATGAATCTCTGGCATGCCCACACCTGTGTCTATGATTGCCACTTCTGAGGTAAAGTACTATACAAAAAAACTGTGACAGTAAACAAAACTCAAATCTAAACTTGTATTTACCAGATAGAGCCCACGAGGCGACCTGGCAAGACATGATAGCACATCGAAGTGGCTTATCATATGTGGGTATTTATAGTAGTCGCCAAAAGAGGAAGCTTATTTCACGATACATTGGGAAGTGATCGCTGCGTATAAATATGCATTGTCTTGAGTGGTGTATTAGTATTACTACTGCGCAAATGACAACACTCGACTTTTCATTTCATTAAAGCGTGTTTAAAAAAAAGTTTTTTATATATATTACTTATTACAGGACAGCTGCTACTTTAAAGAGAGGACGATCCAAGTAAAAACCGGGAAAGGATGGCAACAGCCCATGTTGTATCCCCGGCTCGGATGTTAACTGCACCACACATCTGACACTTGTCAATGCAAACCAAGTTCAGGGGCTCTGCTTCAGATTGGAAACACAAAGACAATAAACAATATACCCTGTACAGTACCACACACACGTGATTACCAGTGGGCACTCCGCGCATAGATAATGGCTTCGAGGTCCGTATGAGTGTTGTGGCTATAACCACGTTCGGCTGCCGTTGTCTTCCCAGTGCTAATGTTTACACATTGCACCACGTACTAATTTAAGAATTTTTAGAACAGTAAGGGTTCGCACTCCAATTGCTTACCGAAGTTCGTAATTTCCAGGATTCGATGTCAGATCTCTGACGTCATATCACAGTGCCCTAACTACTGCGCCACCAATCCACCCCCCTACACGTTGGTAATGTGTTGACAATTAAGCTACAATATTATGGATGTCTCTTTGCCTTCTGGCGCGATGATGTTTTGCACAACCGTCATGCACCTGGCAATAACATAAAAAGTATGTATGGTTTCTAATACACCTTGTTTTTAGTTGTGAATGCTTGGACATACACGTGTATGCATGCCGTCGATTCTGTATTCAAATTCCACTGTACACAACAGACGCGCGACTCATGCAAACTGGTATAATTTGGGCATTTGAACGATACTGCCGGTTGCAATCACCAGCGAAACGTCGTACAGCATTCATATTGTGAATGTCGTAGGTTGGCTCTCTAAACACGCCGCTGTGCTGAACTAGTAACTAATTGGCACGTCGTGTTATTCACGTGATAAACCTAATTGGCTATATCGGATGGAGGTGGATTTACGACACATTTACATATATGGGAGCTAACCCAAACAAACTTTATTATGAATATTGGTCGCGAAAGCTTAAGGGGCCGTCCGTAAATGACGTCACGCACCTGGGGGGGGGGGGGGCACATTTTTGGACAGGGGGGGTGCTTGAGAAATGTGACGTCACATAAAAATGCGCAACTTTAAATATAGATAACACGTTCTACTTAAATAGATTTTTTAATGTTTTCTCCTACAACATCAGAGTGCAGCGCCACATTAAATACGCACTACAATGACAATGGTTTAAAGCGATTTGAAGCATGTTTTATATATTTGGGGGGAGAGGCAGAGCTTTGTGACGTCATATTTTAGAGGGGGGGTCTGACTTTTTGTGACGCCGTGACGAAGGGGGGGGGGATCCAAAATCGTCCAAAATCGCGTGACGTCATTTATGGACGGCCCCTAGACAAACTAGCACGCCAGTGCTTTGATGTGGTGACTGCAAAAAAAACGATTTTGGTTCAGAAATGACATTCCACGCTTCATGTTTGTGTGCGCGTCTTGCTTGCTCGTGCTGTCGGTGTGCCCTGTCACGAGGCGAATACTGGATGTTGAACTGTCCAGAGCAGTCACCCAGTGTTAGAGTACAGTCGACACATAAGGATGTCACAGAACTACTCATGAATGTTAAAGTGACCTCTTATTTACACTGGGGGGAGGGGAGAAGTCCCCTCCCCACCTCACCCCATCCTTCTAGAAAGAGTAACGTTCGTAACGTTAGCCAAATGGCAATAAATAAGTAATATTTAAATAAAAAATACGCTTTACTGAAATGTACCGTACTAGTAATGGAAGAACGCCACGACTCCAGAAAGTGGCCCGAAGCTTGCCATAACGTAAGGGACCGTGGTCAATTACAGCCAACGTCAGTTGAGCGTCGACAATTAGACCCAAGCTGAAACATAACATATAAAACAGATTGTTTAAAAATATTAAATTTTTATGATAGAATAGTATTGTCATCAGTATGACATAAGTATACTTAGTTTGCAGTCGATACCACATTGGGAAGTGGGTTAAAATTGAGTTACAAGATTTGAGGATACAAAAACAACAGACAGTGAGTTAAATAAAAGCGTATAAAAAACATTTGTAATTCGCAGGGCTCTTTTTGTGTTCAGTCTGTTCTTCCTCCGCACCTCCGATTAGCCCGGTTGGCTACGTACGGCGGGGAAGAAGTTCAACATACATACAATTAAATAATGTTCAAAATCAAGCTTAATATAATGGGATGGGTGTTGTGCAGCCAAGTGTCACCAAGTTGAGAACACTGGCTCATCACGCATGAGAATCTAATTAAACCACGGGTGGTGTCTGGATTCCACTCGCGGTATCAGCCTCCTCACCCTCGAGTCATCCAACTGCCTCATTATTTAATACAAAAAAATTGCCTGGGAAGTTGATGAGTCTTGGCTAAACCATCGGCACTATTATTTTAAACATACGTACGTACAAGTGATGTGCATACTTTTATAATGATGCTGCTTAAGAATGAATGCATGTTGCCGTGGTATTACAGCAGTTAAAACCAGAGTACACGTTTCTTAAATAAGTGCAACCTTCTGTCGACCTAGCAGTATAATTGGACAGGCCACAGTCGATCAGCAGATAGCATGTCATGTCGTGGGATAAGGTGTAGCAACTCATACCTATTTAAGTACACCTTGGCAGCGTGGAAAAGGTGGCCAAATACCATCTCGAAGGGCCCTCCCGCCAGCAGTGCCAGGCAGTGGTGATTAAACGAAAACACTAAACTATTTTTGTTATTTTAACAGGTAAGGCCAACTGAACTATATAGCTCATTTTCAGAAGTGACCTGGCCACAAATGATAGGCCAACGAAGTGGCTTATCGCGTGGAAATTTACAGCTGCCGAATACTAAACGCATGTTTCCAAATGTGGAAGGATGACCCGGAGAAAAATCCACGCGACCACAGGGAGGATATGCAACTCCAATTATACAGGTGTAGTGACATCGCGGGATGTCACTGTGTAATGGCGGCCCAAAAGAGGCACGGAATGCGGTGTATTGACATCGCGGACACCACTTGGACGTGGGTGCAGTACCGGCCCTAGAGGGGCTCGGTGAGCGCTGATCGATCGCGTTGGATGACACCACGCATAGCGTACAGTGCCGGCCCCTACAGGATAGGGTATGGGGGTGCCGGCCATGGAAACGGTTACTAAAGGCCGTGGCACTCTGGTTGACCCCAGAGGACACGTGACCGGTTAAGTCTACACGGGGACCCCAAGTGCGGGCTAGGGATGGTCACGTGTCAGGGCAGAGATCCTGCTCGAGGATTCTCGAAAGTGGTCGTGGCCAAGGGTGGAGCCAGCCATGCCGCAGAGGATATAAGCTGGGTCCCCCAGAGGGACCAGAGCTGTTGTTCATCCTGAAAAACCCTCCATCTACGTTCTACATCCAAGAAGAGTCTCCAATACGTGGACCTGGACCCAAGCTGTGATCCGGTCCGTTGTAGCTAGTTACACTGTAATTAGTGTAGTTATCCTGGTGGATCAGACAACTGTTGTGGAACTCCATTCTCGTGGGCGTCAAAGAAGTATACCTTCACTTGTGAAAGGGTGATACAGCAAATGTGGACTCCACCTGTTCAACCTTAATGGGATAAAGTGTTGCCCTCTCGCATGCATGGGTATGCTTTCGGTGCTCCTGTCTCCTTCCACATCTATAAACACTAATTGGTCGGTAACATCTTAATATATAGAGCTCAAAGCTCGGGGGAAGGGTAATTTGGCACTGGCCCACAGCGTGGCTGATCCCTTTCGAGTTTGCGGTTTCAACTTGTTCCTCTTGAGTCATTCTCTCTCCTTTAGTTTTGAGAGTGAGTGAATGCTGTTCGGTGGCACGTTGCAAGTTCACACTATCATTACATTATTATCTTAAACGCACCGGACATGCATATCAGAAACACTGTATTGTTTGTATATGGATTCACGTGACTCATGTAGGCGCTAAGAGGCACCCATAAATGTTCAAACACAAAAAAAATATGGATAACTTAATCCATGGTTTTTCATACTCCAGTCCTCGGCGACCCACCATATTACGTATTTCCGAGTTTACCCATTTACTCCCAATAAAATACAAATTAACTCATGCCACGCTGCACGCGCCCGATGATTGTTAAACACGTCCCAGCAATTAATGCATCGCGTGAAACTACGTCCAAACACCCGAGATCTCAATCCTAATTTGAATCGGCATTATTAACACAGTGTTCATTTATTAGCGTGTCACGTGTTTAACAATCAATCATCGGGCACGTGCAGCGTCGAACGCGTTAATTTGAATGGGTCGGCGAGGACTGGAGTTTGGGAAACGCGGAGTCTTAATCGGATACAAACATTGCATTGCCATGAAGGATTATGGGTGAAAACAAATATTAGCAGACCTCTGTTCTCTGTCTCCACACGTAATATATATTTCAGTTTCTTGGCTTATTGACTATCAGGCTACATTTGGTTATTCTTAGTAAATATTAGTAAATAAATGCTGCGGGTGCCCCCCACCGTTATTAACTCACTTGACCCCCCCCTGCCCTCCTGTTTATTGCCCACGCATTTCTTGACTTCCACTTCTCTTCTTCCCGATTCCTTGTCCTCTTTGTTGTCATCTCTTATACTTCGCTATTTTCCCACTCCTCCCTGCATAACCCTATAGCTCATATTCATACATCACGACGTGGTATTGCGGAAAGTCCTCGCTGAATGTTTTTCGTACAACGCATTTTCGCAATAACACGGTTCTTCTGTCAGGGGACATGTTTCGCACAATGCGGAACGCGTCCGTTATAACGAGGTTTCTTAGTGGTCGAGGGCGAACTACTTTATTGAGCTGTGCGGCTGAGCAGTTGATACAGTGCGTGTAATAATACGTACGCATTAGCGTGTAATAATACGTACGCATTGGCGTACTCGCATCTGAGTTCATTGCCCCACCATGGAATGACTACAGGCTGATTTTATAGTGCAAATGTGATTCAATACAGTGAATCCTCGCTTAACACATTTTCGCTTAACGCGGTACTTTCAGGACCGCATCTACCACGTTAAACGAGGAATTACTCTACAATGGTTCCGTCCCACAGGTATCCTCATTCCTGTCATCCGTCCACCTTCGAATTGTTTCTTTGATGCTTGTTACCAAGAAGCCTGCGTAAAAATATAATGACGCTACTTGCTGGTTCACCAGATGTTATTTTCAAGCGCTCTTCATATAAAGTATGGAATGAAAGTGTAAGAAGCAATACCGTACACAAACCCATAATCATGCTTTCCCGTGCATCATTGTAGGTAAAATCAAATGCTGCGTGAGACTATTTGGTCTGCAATGCCAATAAGGCTGGTTCGACTAAAATATATATAGTACTGTACCTTTATAGGACTGTATCTTATATGTGAAGACGAGAACGGAGTTTAACTAATTTAATTTAATCCAATAGCTGCAATTCTATGGAATGCCACAAGGGGGTGATCCTCTGTATAAGCTGAATAGACTGTTGGGGCAAGTGCTGTTAGCGAGTAGCACCGATGAAGGCAGGCACGGCACACGAGGGGGTGGGTGGCCAGCACCATGCCCGACCGCTTTTGTCTCCCCAGTTCCGATGCTTCCACACCGCACCAGGCACTCGTTTGAGGCTCAGTTCAGATATTCGTCACTGGCGTTGGCCATGAATCGAACTCTGGTGCGCGGGTTCGTAGCGCAGCGCGCCAACCGCGACACTACCGCTCCACAATGTGGATCGATCATCCATCCACACAACGCAGTCAAACTGAAATTCTCAATGAGGAACTATCGCATTTCCGAGTGATACACGGAGCATATTTAAACACCCCACGCCCACCTGTTATTTATATGCCGTCCAAAGGGGATTTCCAGGCAACTTTACCCAGCTCACAATCTTCAAAATCAACAACCCTGCTGTTGTTTTTGTCAGCTCACAATGTGGCAGTGCGGTCACTCGCTCGCTGAAAACAATGTCCGATGCGAGTGAAAATGAAGATAATTCTTCATAAATATTTGAATCAGAAAAAAAAACACTTGAAGCAGAGTTTGAATTACGCCCTGTAGCTACTGTTTGTGTGCTTTTTTAGCTGAGTTTATCAATACGTTGCTGGATTGAGGGCCGGCCCCAATGAAAGTGGGGGTTTTAACGTAAGTAGACTTAACGCTGGCCAGTGTGGGTTTACTTGTTATTTAAAAGAATTTATTCGTGAACAAAATAAAAACACTATACAGTATCTGCAGGTTACATTTAGAGTAGATCAGGTAATCATGAATGCACATTCAATAATACGAATAATGCCTTTTATCCAGGAAAGCCTGGCCGAGCCTGAATGCTTTATTAGCAATAGTTTATTATCCTTTATTATAGAGCCTCAATACTCTTTCTGAAGAGGACCTTGCTTTGGGGTAACGCTAAAAGCTCCGCACAGATAGATTTTGAAGCCATTGCGCAACTGCCACCTGTTCATTTCACAGAGGTGAATACCGTAAAATTAGTTGATGGGCTAAGTTTTTTTCCCTTTTGTTAATAATATGTAATGAAGTAATCCGGCAGGAGACGAGTGAATGGGGCAGCACTCCTCTTTATTATCTCACTCACGTAACACAGACACTATACAGCCTACACAAGGCGTGCCTACACCGTTACTGTTCTGAGCCTACACTGGCTACACTGTTACTGAAGGCTACCCGACCACTGGCTCATCAACCCGGCCCTGATAAGGACGTCGGGCTGATGAGTACCCAGGGTCTCACCACTGGGCCACACAGAGAGCCGGCCCTGATAAGGGCAGCGGGGCTAGGGGTCCCAGGGTCCTAGGAGGCTTCTCCGTCTTCTGTCTTCGCTGGTGTAAAACTGCCTCGAGCGCTCCCGCGCGCCGCCTTATATAGGGCGGGGCTAATGCGGACCGCGATGTAAACACCCATATGCGGACCGTGATGTAAGCACCCGCCCCGCGATGACTCGCTACACGCCGGCGCTTACCACCCCTACATCACCCCCCACCACATAGCTCACAGCCGGCCCGGCTGTAAAAATCCCCTTAATCAACACGATGCAGTCCCGACAATCAACTGAACACAGTGCGCCCCATAATAACAAAGCAACAATTAACAATCGCAACGCAACAAGAACATGAACAGTGACAACGAACACCCTCCGAACGCCCCAATAAATAACCCAGCCCCTTAACACCCGCAAGAAGAACGCATAACCAATGTTAATGGAGGAGAAAGAGGAAAAAAATAAACATATGTACACAACCCACGTTCCGCCGTCCCATGACTCACAATCGCGACCCGGCGCAACCAGACCCCCACCATCACGAGAAGCGGCGTGATTTAGCGCGAGTCCGCTTGGCCGGGCCGTCATACGGCACCAGCCGAGTTTGTCCAACCGGCGGCCCCAGCGGTCGAGAAGGGCCTTGACCGGCCTCCCCGGATCCGCAGTTGTTGAGGGGATCCGACTGCCGGTGGTCAGCGGCCGTCAATTCCGAGACACCTGGAAGCAGGTCAGGTAGAGGCATGTGAGGATCAGGTGGTGACGTCCCATTCCCCGAGTCAATGGACACATCACATGCTCGGCCATTTGGACATGAAGGAAGGGTGTGTGGCGCCGTAAATGGTTTCAGTCGGGAGGGGTGAACATACCAACAACGCTTCCCCCACTTAATCTGAACACACTGGGGCCGTGCAACCCGCACAATCTCGACCGGGCCCCGCCATGGCCTCAACAGTTTCGGGGACGTTGCCAACGGAGCCTGCGGACAGTGCAACCAGGCCTTCTCACCCGGTTTACACTCGTGTGTGTACGTCCGCCGTGCCCGCAACCGCTCGTTCGCCACCTGGCGAGATCTCGAGTTGAGTGTCACCGCTTCCCGTGCCTCGGCCAACCGAGCAATATTAAATTTGATGTGATCAGCCAATTTGGACTTAGCACGGGGTGCAGAAATCCCCAACTGGGCATCCACGGGCGGATCAGCCTCCCGGCCATACATGAGAAAGAAAGGATAATATCCTGTCGCCGCGTGGGGAGCCATCCTATAAGCGGCGAGGACACCCGGAATCTTTAAATCCCAATCCCCCTGAGCTTCGCCTACCTGATGGCACAACATCGACACAATCGTTCTATGGAGCCGCTCCACCATCCCATCTGTCTGCGGGTGGTACGGGGAGGTACGCACCTTTTTAGTACCCAAAAGGTCGCACACTTCACGCAATAGGACACCTGAGAAATTCCTTCCCTGGTCGGTCAGCAACCGTTCCGGGGCACCTTTGTCCAACACATAGCCCTGGACAAAGGCCTCGGCCACGGCCGCCGCCGATTGGTTGGCAAGCGGCCAAGCCATGGGCCATCGAGTGAAATATTCGACGCCAACCAGCAGGTACTTGCTACCCCTAGGTGTCACCGGAAAGGGTCCAAAAATGTCCAGCGCAACAAGTTCATTGATGCGCGAGACCTGAATGGATTGCAATGGTGGATTAGCCGTGATGGGCGGCGGTTTTCGTTGGGCACACTGCACACACCCTTTAAGTATGGTGGACACATCGCTCCCCATGCCCGGCCAATAATAATCACGCTGGAGCAATGCAACCGTTTTGTGAAACCCCAAATGCAACAGACGTTCATGAGCGGCCAGAACAACCTCACCCCGCATACCAGAAGGCACAACAAGCCTATGGCGTAGGGACGTACCGTCCCATTTCATAAGGAGGCCCTGCTTAATTATCCATGAGTCGACGCCAACCGCACCCTCCCTGGAGCAATCCGCCTTGCGGCGCAGCGCGAGAAGGGAGGCGTCGGCCATTTGGAGGCGGCTCCACTCAACGAGAGACACCGAGAGTAACGAGTCCCCGCCCGTCGGAGAGAATGGAACGTCGGTCCATGGCGCATCGGCCGCGGCGAGCAGAGCTGCCGGGGGTCCCGCAATTTGAGGTTTACAACGCCCCGATCCCAAAAGACATGCACATTCCGCACGTGGTGGCAGTCGCGACAGGGCATCCGCGTTTGTATGACGCACCCCCTTACGGTAAGTAGTCGTAAATTGGTAGTCCTGGAGGACCTCCAACCAGCGGGATAACTGACCCGAAGGCTGGGCGACGCGCAACGCATATTGAAGCGACGCATGGTCCGTACGAACAGTAAAGTGTCGGCCGTAGAGGTATGGTCGAAATTGTTAAATAAAAACGACGATAGCCAGTAACTCGCGACGCGTCACACAGAAGCGCTGTTCCGCCGGTGACAACACCCTGCTACCGTAGGCGACGACGCGTTCGACACCCCCGACGACTTGGGAGAGTACCGCACCAATGCCCGTGTTACTGGCGTCCGTGTCAAGCAAGAACGGTTTATTGAAATCAGGGTAACACAGGGGCGGAGCTCCCACCAAGGCGTCCCTAAGGGAGCAGAAGACGGCCTCCTCCTCCGGTCCCCAACGAAACTTAACACCCTTCACCGTCAAAGCATGCAGGGGTTTGGCAATGGTGGCAAACTGTTCGACAAACTGGCGGTAATAGGAGGCAAACCCAATAAAACTGCGGACCTCGCCGACAGAAGTGGGCGTTGGCCAAGAACTGACACACTGCGTCTTAGCGGGATCAGTGGAGATCCCCGAGCGGCTGACGATATGGCCCAAATACCGTACAGATTCCCGAAGCAAGTGGCATTTCTGCGGTTTAAATTTTAATTTAGCGGACCGCATCCTGAGGAACACTGCCCTCAAGCGTTGGAGGTGCTCCTCGAACGTTCTACTGAAAACGATGACGTCGTCCAGGTAAATTAAACAGGTGTCCCACTGAAGGCCTGACAAAACCAATTCCATTAACCTCTGAAACGTGGCGGGGGCGGAATGGAGTCCCATCGGTAACTGATTGAATTCAAATAGGCCGACAGGTGTGCGAAACGCAGTTTTGGGCTTCGACACCTCGTCAAGGGGCAGTTGCCAGAATCCCGAGAGCAGGTCTAATGTAGAAAAATATCGTGCCCCCGCTAAAGCATCCAGGGATTCGTCCATTCTGGGGAGCGGATATGCGTCAGCCACAGAGATCTTATTAAGGCGACGGAAATCAACGCAAAAGCGCAGGGAGCCATCGTGTTTCTTCACAAGCACAATGGGGGCCCCCCATGGACTGGATGAGGGCGAAATTATGTCGGCAGACAGCATGTCATTGACGGCCGATTGCACATGCTCTTTCTCGGCCGGGCTTAGCCGGAAAGGATTTTGCCGAATGGGGGGCGCGTCACCCGTGTCAATGTGGTGACGTAAAAGGTCAGTGCAGCCAATGTCATATTTATGCTTGCTAAAAACGTCCGAAAATTCAAGTAACAGGCCACGCAATGCCCCCAACTGCGAACTAGACAGGTCACAGGATCCGGCATACAGCAAGTCCAACCACTCCCCATCACTCCCTGATTGAAGATGCGGAGCAGGAGCAGAATCAACTTGCGCAATCAGCTGGTCACCCACAGGCACCGGTGCCGCATGAGCAAGCACGGTACCCTGTGGAATGACAGCTGCTCGCGACCCCGCATTTAAAACCACAACGAAAGGGTCTCTGTCTCCTCGCACCACCGTCTGAGCCACCGCCAAATCCAAACCCCTGACAGCTGCATTAGAAGGACCCAACAGTACACCCTGCTCCGTCGTACCCACTTCAAAAGGCTTCCGCAGCCGTAAGGGTACCAGCATTTGCGATCCCGGGGGTACGCGCACCGTCTGGGTAACCATCGCGCGCACCGTCGCACAAACCGTGCATAATTTGGTAGGGGCAGACAAAAATGCTATGCGGCGGCCTGAGGGAAGCTCGATGCAACCCTGGTCAATGAGTATTTTAATGGGCATTTTAGCCAGAAAATCCGTTCCCAACAAGCAAGGAACTGCGAGAGAAGAAGAGACCAAAATAGGTCCCGACAATTTAATATCCCCGATGCAAATAGCCGCCCGGATCTGACCCACAATACCCAAGGATCCCCCATTCGCCGCATAACATGGAACGTCTACCGGGAGTAAGGGTCGACATTGAACAGGAAGAATGTTATAGATAAGGTCGGAAATGATCATTGCCGACGCCCCCGTGTCAATCAAAACCCGCACTTCAACCCCGTCAATCGACCCAGCCACTACAGATGAACCGGCCGATGCAGCTACGACCCTATGGGCCAGCTCAGACCACTGACCCGGTACGAGTTCCCGTACGAACCCCCCTCCCCGCACTGAACCATTTCCCAAATCGCGCGACCCGACAGCCGTGGAACGGCGACCCATGTGAAATGTATGAGTGGGCCGAGCATGTGTAGTGCCGCGACTTGCCGGGGGCTGTTGGGATGACTTGGGGCCTTGGGCGTCGTCCGGACGAGGTCCCGTGGTGCCTCGACGTGGAGCCCGGCATCCGGATGCGACGTGGCCTCGAAGGCCGCAGTTGTAACACCTGACGAGAGCCGTCGCTGCTTTCAGTTGCTCCAGCTTGTGGGGCGATCGCAGGGGCGACCGAGCACCCGACCTCCAGTCGTCCGATCGTGCCGTGGCGAAGGCCTCCTCTTGGGGTAGAGCGTCTTGGGGTTCGCAGGGTGGCAAAGCTGATGCAGGAACGGAGGCTGAAGCACAGACAACGGGTCGCTTCCGCTTGAGGACTTCGTGCGCATGGATACTCGTAGCAACCCACAACGAGCATATGTCCACCTCGTCAGCCGCGTTAATAGGCACCCCCAAGTCCTGTGCCAACGCCAGAAGCTGTTGCGTGACCATCGCGTCTTTTCCCTCCTCGTCCATTCGAGGAAAGGCGGCGTCGGCCAAAGCCAGAAGTGCAGTGCGGTAGGCGAGAGGGGTTTCCGCATCACCTTTCCGACGAGCGTAGAATTGGTGGCGGCAGGCCAACGGTGGTCCATAGACCCTGGCCATGAGACGGAGCACGGCCTGAAGTGTAGAGCGGCCGGCCCTCGGAGTCGACCGGAAGGTGGCGAGAGCGTCGTCGTCCAGAGTCGCCGGAAGCGCACGTAACGCCGTGGCGTCGGACCACCCCGACATTTCTTGATGAGCGAGGAACCTCCGTTGGAAGGCTCCCCAGTCACCCCCCTCAGCTTGGAAGACTGTCAACGGTGGTAGCCGCTGATGAAGCGCCTGCTCCTCCTCCAATTGCAGAAGGTCCCTTGCAGCGCCGTCGCACCTGGCAGCCGTGGCCCCTTCCATAGGCTGGTCCCGGCAACACCTGGCGCGCGCCGATGACGTGGGAGGCGGCACGTGAAAGTCGTCGCCCACGTGGTGCTCCTGGTTCCCGCCAGCCGACAAGCGAGGCGGGAAAATGGCGCCAATTTCAGTGTCCGTGGCGGGAAACTGATTTTGGCACCAATCCTTGGCGAGCGGAGCGGTGCTGGGCCGAGCCGGCGCTTGGCACCAATTCTCCTCCCTCCCGGCGGTTCTCCCTCCTCCCGAAGCCGTGATCTCCTCCAAAATCGAAGCCGCGGCGAGCAGCAACTCCGCTAGGCGGGAGTGTGCATCCTGGAGCCCATCTTGCAGCTGGAGCGGTGTGTCGGCCATTTGGGACGGGAGCTGCAGCGTCGGCATCTCCTCTGCATCTCCATCCGAAGCTTGGTGAGCCGGCCCCTCTTGGTCGTCCTCCTGTCCTCGGTCGTGAGTACGAACAGTCTTCCTGGTATCCATCACGTGAAGACTGTTTCACTTCTGACGCCAGTTGTAATGAAGTAATCCGGCAGGAGACGAGTGAACGGGGCAGCATTCCTCTTTATTATCTCACTCACGTAACACAGACACTATACAGCCTACACAAGGCGTGCCTACACTGTTACTGTTCTGACTCACGTAACACAGACACTATACAGCCTACACAAGGCGTGCCTACACTGTTACTGTTCTGAGCCTACACTGGCTACACTGTTACTGAAGGCTACCCGACCACTGGCTCATCAACCCGGCCCTGATAAGGACGTCGGGCTGATGAGTACCCAGGGTCTCACCACTGGGCCACACAGAGAGCCGGCCCTGATAAGGGCAGCGGGGCTAGGGGTCCCAGGGTCCTAGGAGGCTTCTCCGTCTTCTGTCTTCGCTGGTGTAAAACTGCCTCGAGCGCTCCCGCGCGCCGCCTTATATAGGGTGGGGCTAATGCGGACCGCGATGTAAACACCCACATGTGGACCGTGATGTAAGCACCCGCCCTGCGATGACTCGCTACACGCCGGCGCTTACCACCCCTACAAATATAATTATCCCTGTTCATGAACTAAAGTGAACGACTGTGCTAATCTACATGAGCATTATTTCCTCCTTGCACTGACGCATTTATTATTATAAACAAGTGTCATTGTCCCCAAACTTTTTCGATATGAAGGTGAATTAACGTTAATCGATAGCTTATCTGCTATCCTGTGTATGTGGTTAGTTTTTATTCTACGTCATCACAGTGCCATGAAAAACAACTCGTAGGTACTTAATGCAAGGTCCACGCTTGCCATTGATGTACTGCAACCTTGAAAAGCTTTGCTATACAATTGTAATAACAGTAGAGTAACCGACAGTGCGAGTGGACTAGTGGCCACGGGATGTGATGACAGGAGAATCAACCTGCAGAATAGGGGCGTGGCCAGGTGATGTAAGAGGACAGTGGAGTCTATTACGGAGAGGGCAGAGTGGTTAGTCAGTAAGTTGGCTGCGTACAGTGGGAAATAAGTTCAACATACGCTCTGCTACAAACCCAGGCCAAGCTCAATTCCCACCCACGCCTACGAACATCATTGGCGAGTAATCTGAATGCGTGCCCCACTCCAACCACCATCCCAACCGCCCCTCAGCTATCTGCGCGTTACCCAGCCGTAGCCAACCGTGCTAACCTCCGATTAGCACGGTCCACTACGTAAGGTCTGAAAGAGGTTCAACATAACATACACACAACTATTGACCGACACGACATTGGAGAGGCGCCTTCATAACTAAATGTGCTAGTATGTACTCTATTGGCAGCATACTTGTGTAGTGACACAGCACTGACTGCTGTACAGCAGCTGCAACTGCAGGTGAACACTTAGCACACACTCCGTTGAGCATATACCGGCAGGGTGGAGGAACTGGAGCAAGGGAGGCCCCTGGAACCCTCTGGTGGGTTCTAGAAGGGAGGCGTGTCTAGGGCGGAGTCAAGCCGCGCCGAGGAGAATATAAGCAGCAGAGAGCGAAAGTTCCGAGCTGCCGGTTCTGGGAGTTGAATCGTCTCGTCATCGCTGCTGTCGTCGCCGCCTTCATCTCTGCCGCCTTCGCCCGATCATTGCGTGGCCGAACAGTAGTTGGCTGTCTCGGTCGATGCAACGTGGGCAAGGTCGTGTTTGAGCCGGGCCGTACGGCACCATGGTCGTGAGAGAGGGGGGCGGAGTTGGTGGCGTGAACATAATAAATGAAAGAAGGTGCCTCCTGCGACTACCTCGTCTCCGACTGAGTGTGTGCGTCGCACGCCACCCGCACACATACGCCTCGAGAAGGGAGCGATCTACGACACTATACTTGTGAAAATGCTAACCACTATAAAGCATATTAACAACGTGTATCTGTTTTGACATCGCCATTGGCACCTGCACACACTGCCCTTGGCTAGCATGGCCCCATGCATTTTAATGTTGTGTACATCTCGCAGTGATTCTGAATTCCAGTCCTCATGGCATCACAAGGTACAACTTTTCGTGATTTACCACGGTTGTCTCCTTATATGGAGACGAACCCACCTGACACTGCACACACCTGATGGTTTATCATCATGGAACACTACGGAACGGAGTTATGAGGACCAGAGTTTAGATACACTGACGTACAGGTGCAATTAACACCAAAACAATCGACACATTCGTCAATTTAAAAAAAGTCATAAAATATATATTGTAATAGATGACATTAGCCTAACGTCAATGAATGTTGAGTCAACGTTGCGTATTTACTGAGTGTGCGCCGAGTCTTCAACATCTCTGAAACATATGCATATCTCGAGGGTTTAATTTCTCACTCAATATATTACTGAACACCACTAGGCCAGTTTGGAGTAGAGATTATCGGCATAAGGCACTTCCACTAGGAGTGCAAGGTATGCCGATCCATAATTTTATCTTCTACCCTATAATTCTAACACAGTACATAATAGGTAGTTCTAGGCTATATCAAAATAAAATGCACGGTATGGTTTTTGTTTGACATTGTATGAAAACAGTATTGGCCAATGAGGTGAGATGGATGTGTCAGGATACTGTTCTGGATTAAATTCAGCACCACATGAACATAATCTCCAAGTAACAAATATATTACCTCCATTATATGCTGATTGTTTCTCCCCTATGAAGGTCATGCGACTAAAGAAATCGGTCATCCTGAAGCCATGCTCGACGTTCAATCCTCTAGATGTTTAAGATATTTTCATGCAGCTTCAAAAATAATAGGACTACAGGCATGTCTGAAAACTGACAATCTGTTTGATTTCCTGGCCAAGGTTAACAATATTGGCTGGACTAATCCTTGGCCCTATTCAACATCAACCCGCACTGACCAGCATGGTGTGGTATGGTCAAGGTATAGTGTCTTCAAAAATTACTCACACCGACATGTTGTAACAAGTCACCTGTTTACACTTTATTTACCTATTCTTGCACCAGTTGTAGGCACTCCTATAACTATCTTTATGGTCACTTATTAATCTTGCTTTGAAGCTTTCGTGGCTGCAGGAATCCGTACTCTTTGGTTCTTTCGGTAAAGTCACGTAGGTAGAAATAAAATAAAATAAATCGTGACGTTTCGATCACTACATATTTTTCCTGCCCCAGCAGTTCTCCAGCTGTATATATGTATCACTTGAGGATGATTGCTTGTATTGTGATCGAAACGTCGTGATTTATTACATTTTATTTCTACCTACGTGACTTTACCGAAATATCTATGGTCACTTATGTTTAACCTCTCCCCACTCTTATCTACCTTTCCCCTCCCTTATCTTGCACTCAGCAGCTCTGTTCTCAGCGACTCTGCACACAGCATCCTCGCACACAGCGTCTCCGCACACAGCGTCTCCATACACAGCGACTCTACATCTCCACCGCTACCCTCACCTATGCTCCCTCAGACCCGCTCACCCGTCTGTCCCAGGTGGGGGGGATCAGCCAACACCCGCCCAGCGACAGCATGAGGGTTGAGGTCCCGTTGACGGCTGGAGCGGCAGTGGAGAGATGTCTTCACACCTGGTCCCCGGCAACAACTCCCTCTCCGCTCACGCACACACCCTTATATCCCTCTGCTAATTATCCGAGACCTCTCGTGTGTCTCTTTAGCTCTCGCCAGGCTGGCGCCTGTTGGCCCATCAATTAACCCTTATCTCCCGTTTCCCTGGCAACACCTCCGGTCTCAACGTGCACACCCGTCGATCCCGTTTGCACCTGCATCGCCCCTTAATTAGGTGGCGGTTTGTCCGTGCAAACTCATGTTGTACACGCGCACTTGTTTGCCCTCACTTGCCCTCGGTTAACTGTGCTCACCATGTATTTCACTCCTCTACAAAAGTAACACCCACAACTAAAAGCAGTTGGTGGGGGGACCTTCATCCAGACGTTGAGCAACGAAAGGCTGCAAATTATTGTTATTCTCATTCAAAAGACCATTGCAAAACCAGCCCGTGTGGGAAAATAATAATCTGATTCTTACTTCCTGATTGTAGAATTAACTTCCCCTCCAGTTGAGATAATGCAATACTCATGTTGTCACGTGACATGTCTCAAGAATAAACATGTATAGCTGCTAGTGGTCCAAGGAGACCAGAAGAGCGTTTTATGGGTGAGGGTTAATTCTAGTAAACTGTGTTTGAAATGTCTTTGAATGTTGTGGTGTGATTTTTTGTTTTGTTTACATTACAGTTACTGAGCATGATCGATTACACCACTGTTCAGGGGGAAATAAATCATAGTCAATTCCTTTCTTGAACTTAGCAAGGTAAATAACTTGAGTAAAGAGAAGATGGGAGGGAATTCCAAGTCAAACTTTCACAGGAAAGAAGCAGAATGAGAAGTGTTTTCACCTGCTGTGTGGTGAATAAGTGGATAGAAGGGTGAATAGTTGAGTGAGTGCGTGAGTCTTGGTCTTCATATGGCAGATCTTGATATAGAGCAAGAACTATCATTTGCCATTGAGGCGATTTAGCCAAATAATTGCGTCAGGAGTAGCGGAATATATCACTGTGTTGATGCTTTCTCCATATTTGTGAATAGAGCATTGAATTGTTATATGTTTCATGGTCTGGGTTACCACAATCGCACACTAGAGAGTTTTAATTTTCCATTTGTGCATCAAGTACCTGCATCTGTCATCGTTTGTGTGGATGTTATTGAGGGTTACCCATAAGCTGTGCAAAGGTACAAAGCCAGGGATGTTCTGCGCTGGGTTATTCACGAAGTGTTTGTGGCTTCTTGTGAACTCTATTCGGGTTTTCAAGCATAATTTTTGAAGGTTAAGCATGTGGGTCCAAAAGGACATAACTTCAAATAGTGATGAGGGACATTATTGAGATCCTGCAGTTCACTGGACTTCCTGAAGAGTTGCAACATCACAAAAAATAGATGGGTGATGTGTGAAAATACGGGAAGCAAGGGAATTGGGGTCGAGTTGAGAGTTCCAGTGATGTACCACATTGCAGTTTTCAGTTTGACATCAACAAGTCGAGTGTGGCTATTGCTGTTCCATGCTGGTGATGCACAATACTTGGCTACGGAGTACACAAGTGTAATAAACCTCCTCGAGACGGCTTCTGGAATCAGTCCTTTATTTTCCACTTCCACAGTTCACAACACTCCCCGTTGCTGGCAGGCAACGGGAAGCGGGCAGACAGCCACCGAAAACGCACCGCCCACGTGGCACCCAGAGCCCCGCATGCGCGTGGCCCCTTGCTCTCTTTGTCCCAGGTCTCCTCCCGACTCTCCCGTCTCTCCCCCTTTTAACGCCTGGGTCACGTGGTACCCTTAAGCCAATCCTGAATAGCCAGCGTCGAACATTCCAGATTACTCCTCGTCAACTCCCGGGACCACGCCTCTGATCCGGCTTCCCATTAGCTGAGGCCAAGACCGGCCGAGCCAATCACCCTAGCTAACATGCCGTGATCACGCCGAGGCCATGCTCCCAGGCTCTCCCCTCATTGGCTATAAAGCGGGACCGGCAAAGCCGATCGCCACGTGAGCCGTACATGGCTCTTATTACATCACCCCCCCCCGGTGAAAAAGTCAGCCGTCTCGGCTGGGAAAAGGGTGATTAGCCGATTGCATAAAGTTGCTTATTAGGGCGCCAAAGACGCATTAACAATAAAGGGTGAAATGGCGTCAATGCGCCGAACAAAACTAAAAAAATCACCCATGAACAACCAGACATACATTAGGGCGCCCCTGCAGCGCGGTAACGACAGGGAAGGGACTGCAAGACAATCAAATGCTAACAAAACGGAAGAGATTTAGATCGCGTACGCGACGCGGGACCCTCTCCGCTTCCTGCGCATGGTCGCCTTGCCGCCGGATCAACAGGAGGTGGTTGGCGTGAAGAAGAAGATTGTTCGTTTTCGGTCATGTCCAGGGCAGGTCCCGTTGGAGGGGGGACGGCGGGGGTTTCATCAGCCCTCAAAACCTGTTCATCTGCAGGGGGCACAACACAGCTCCACTGGGGATCAACGGGCGAGGCAAGCGGCGTATTCAGCACAGCAGATCCCGGCAGGTCAACAAGTGGAGATGAGGGATCGGCACGCGGACATACGTAGGGTTTGAGTCGCGACGAATGGACGTACCACCGACGTTTTCCGTACTGGACGTGAACACTCTGTGGATTCCGAATGTCCACCAACGTCACAGGCCCCCGCCAAGGCCTGTGCAGTTTAGGGGATGTGCCCACCGGCACCTGAGGGCAGTGGAGCCATGCCAGATCGCCCACCGACCAGGGCATGTGAGTACGCGATCGACGCGCATACCTCTCGTTCCTTGCATGCGTACGGGTCGTCGCACATCTGGCGGCCTCTCGCGCCTCTGTAACCCGTTCAAGCGAGTCCCGTACATGATCAGGCAAGGAAAGGGACGGTTGTTTACTCGGCGTACCCAGTTGCACATCAATGGGGGGTACATTCTCACGGCCATACATCAGGAAAAATGGTGAATATCCAGTGGACGCGTGTGGAACCATGCGGTATGCCGCTAAGACGCCCGGTATGTGCAAATCCCAATCGGTCTGCTTTTCACTCACCGTGTGACAAAGCATAGCCGAAAGGGTGCGAAGTGCAACTATGTGTGCGAGTGGATGACTGTGTGACACGACCTGCCGGGTGTCCGATTTGTGCCGACTCGCCCGAGGGTGTCGCGGCTCCGTGCCCGGTGGAGGAGATGGAGGCCCACTCGGCGGAAGCGGCGAAGGCAGAGGTCGGCAGCGGCAGTCGCGGGCAAAATGGCCTTGTCTGCCGCACTTGAAACACGTGGCCGTCGTCGGCCAGCGGTCGGTCGACCCGGCCCCGGCACGTGGTCGGCTCGCGTAGTCACCACGCTGGTCGCGCAGCTGCCGTCTCGGAATCCAGTGTGGAACAGCAGCCACCACCTCGTCGTCGCCGGAGTCGTCGGAGCAGTGGACGACCCGTCGTGGAGACCACCCTAAAGGTGGGCCATCGATTTCGGGTTTCCCCGTCCACGCCGCCATCTGGTCCCAGCGCTTGATGTTAAATTTAGCGTCCAGGCAGCGCGCCAGCCATCGCGATGTAAGCGGTTCGTGGCCGCATACCGGCAGCGAGATGTTGAGTTCCTGGGACAGCTCCAGCATACGGGAAAGGATGAGAGGATCGAGATGATCGGCCGTCGCGTCGGGGTAAGCGGCCATGGCCAACGCCATCAACGCCCCCCGGTAAGCCAAAGGTGACTCCTCTGATCCTCGACGACGTGACATAAATTTCCTCGTGGCTGCTGTTGGCAGGTCGTAAAACTCCGCCATTTCTGCGAAAGCATCACGAAGCATCTTTTTCTTGGACGCCGGGATGGATCGGAAGACCCTCAGGGAAACATCTTCCAGCAGCGTGGGCAGCGCTTCCAGCGCCTCCGTCTCCGTCCATCGCACGGATCTGAAGGCCGACTCGAAGCGCCACGTAAAAGCACTCCATTCGCCCCCGGCGATAAATTCCTTAATCTGTGGAAGGCGATGTCCGCGGTGGCAGGCAGACGCCTCGAGCGTCTCCGATTTCGCTTCCCGCGTGCCGCCTGTCTCCGTCAAAATGGCGTCCGGCGGCCGCGTGGTGGCAGCTTCGCGCAAAATGGCGTCCAACGGCCCCCTCGTTGCCGCCCCGCCCAAGATGTCGGCCTCTTCCCGCGTGGCAGGAGCTATGGCGGACGCGGATTCCCGGCCAGGATCTCGGTCCGTGGCATTAAGCTGGACTGCTAGCTGGCGACCCACGGCTGGTGAGGATGCCACCGCTGTCACCAAACTCAGCAGAATTGCGCGTAGCGACTCAATCTGCTCCGCCATCAGCCGCCATCCGTCATTCGCCCCTGAGGTGGTCATATCTTCTCTCTGTCGGCGTTGAGAGGCGTCGAGGAGAGCAGCAACAGCCGGCGGCAGAAGAGCTGTAGCTCCCAGCAGATCTTCCTCGTCCGTCTCGACCTCTTCCTCCGATGGAGGTTCGGGTGGGTTCTTCTTTCTGAGGTGCTTGGACATCTTGAAGATCGTCCAAACGGTCCCAGAAGAACTTCTGACACCAATGTAATAAACCTCCTCGAGACGGCTTCTGGAATCAGTCCTTTATTTTCCACTTCCACAGTTCACAACACTCCCCGTTGCTGGCAGGCAACGGGAAGCGGGCAGACAGCCACCGAAGATGCACCATCCACGTGGCACCCAGAGCCCCGCACGCGCGTGGCCCCTTGCTCTCTTCGTCCCAGGTCTCCTCCCGACTCTCCCGTCTCTCCCCCTTTTAACGCCTGGGTCACGTGGTACCCTTAAGCCAATCCTGAATAGCCAGCGTTGAACATTCCAGATTACTCCCCGTCAACTCCCGGGACCACGCCTCTGATCCGGCTTCCCATTAGCTGAGGCCAAGACCGGCCGAGCCAAACACCCTAGCTAACATGCCGTGATCACGCCGAGGCCATGCTCCCAGGCTCTCCCCTCATTGGCTATAAAGCGGGACCGGCAAAGCCGATCGCCACGTGAGCCGTACATGGCTCTTATTACACAAGGACCATCACTGATGTCTATAGCACCAGTGCTAATGCTCCCCAGCTTGTGATTGCCAATTCATGGACTAGATTTACTCTTTTCTTCATCTTAGCAGCTACATTCTGCAGGTGTTCGTGGAAGGTTAACATGCGGTCCAGCTTCACTCCAAGAGAGGTCGGAATTGTATCATGTTGCTGCGCAGTGTTGCTGTAAAAACACACTTTTAGGATATGCTTTGTGTTCCTGTTATTAATTGCAGTGTCTGTTGTTTTGTGGGGGTTTGGCCTGAGCCTCGATTTCTGAAAATATCTCTCCATGGTGTTTAGGTCGACGTTCAAGGTGGACACGATGTCATTTCAGGTGGTTGCTTATGGTCCCAGGGCAAGGTCATCCAAATAGGAAAATTTGCGTGACTTCTTTGGCGGTATATCGCACATATCGACAGTAAAGAGCATTAGTGCGAGTACTGAGCCCTGTGCAATGCGTCGTTGAGGCATCGTTGTCCATAGCAGGCATAGTACTTTGATGCAGGGGATAATGCTTGTCAGCTTCATCATCATACATTTAATCCAGACGTGTCATAGGCTGGTGGCAGTTCTACAAAGGCTGTGCCAGTCTTGGATTTCTTCTTGAATCTGGCCTCAATGTGCATTGCAAGGATCAACACTTAGTCTCAGCAACAGTCTTTAGGCCAGAATCCTGCTTATTATTCGGGGATCACTGACTTGATGCAAGGGCTGATTCTCCGGAGGATGATACGTTCCAAGACTGTGTAGGTCATGCACAGGAGAGATATTATCTTATAGGTTCACAGGTTATCAGTCGGTTTCCCTGGTTTGAGTGTAGCAATATCTATCGCATCCTCTAGCCATGCTTTTGGAATGCATCCAGATTCCAAGGTTTAGGTTTCTACAGTTTTTTTACCCATTGGAGAACTCGGGGGCCTAGTTGATGAAGAAATCCTGGGGGATATAATATTTTTTGGCTGTCTTCTATTTATTAATTGCGGCTAAACCCTCCATCACTTCCTCTGTGCTGATGGTGGTGTGGTTTTGTGGAAAAAAACAAGTAATTGTTCAGTGGAGTTGACGATGGTGTGCGAGTATATCAGTGTTTGTGTTATGGTGGTTGAAAACTATGGGGAGCGGTAGCGCAATGTGCTACGAACCTGGTGACCCAGGTTCGATTTCTGCCCACGGTCAAAAATAGTGCCGATTATCTGAACTGGTCCTGGGCCTCCCGTAGATCGACTCAGCCTCACATGAAAACCTGGTGCGGTGTGTAAACATCGCCACTTGGGAGACAACGGCGGTCGGGCGTGGTTCTGACCACCCACCCCCTCATGTGCCATGTCGGTCTTCAAAGGTGCTCACTTACAGCATTGTCCCTACAGTTTGTTAACGCCATACGGGAGGTATTTGTCTTTGGAATGATTGAACACAGAATGGATGAGACGAAGCAGTCTGCTAGACCAAGCCTTCGGCATAATTGGAAGAATCAGTGAGCGATGTTCAGAGGAACAGGAACCATGGTGGTCACAATAGAAGAGTGGTAAGGAAGCAGTGCACAAATTATGCCATTCACATAGTCGAGTAATTATATACAAGCAGTCATGTCTTGGATTCAGCAGTTTTGTGTAATGGCTTTAACCTGTTGACTCTTTGAGCAAAGGGTGATAGTGCTGGAGTTTAAAATGGAACCTAAAGGGTGACGGTGCTGAAGTTTAAAATGGAATCTATATTTGCACTAAATTTCACAATTACTCAGAAAGAGATACGTATACAACACTGACGTCTATTATTTACATTTGTCATATTATTGTAATAAAGGACTCTCTCGCAGTGTCGATCTCCGTTGTCCTTTATTGGGTTCGAGAATCTCCCTCATACGGCGTCCGCGCTCAGGCTCGATACCGCGTCTCCTCGTACAGGTTCGCGTCTCCTCGGACTCTCACTCCGCAGCCCCTCTGCTGCCCCTGTCGCCAGTCTCGCTGCTGCTCCTTCGCGTGGCAGCCTCCCCGGCTGCTCCGCTCCGCAGCCAGTCTCCCGCAGCTCCGCGTGGCACTCGTGCCACGCTCTGCCCTACGTGGCCTCTTAGTCGTTACTCTCACTCTGCCCAGCGTGGCCTGCTCCTCGTTCACTCCGTCACAACTCCCGATCCCCTTCCGGTTTCCTCCTTAAATCCTCTCCCCCACGTGACCATAACTCCTCCCTCTCCCACGTGACCCAGACTCCGCCCCCCCTTCATTCCTTGCTCGCATTACATTATTAATAATCATTAGAATTAATGCTTTGGTTTCCAAGTCTCCTTTATTACATTAATGAATCATTTTCTGTAGTTACTGTTTTTTGCTTGATATAAATACGTAATTAGCACATCTGATGTGACTACATGAAGACAATCTATTTAAAGTGTATTCCTTTACGTCTCCAAATCCCAAAGTTTAAAAAAGCATATATTTGCATTGCTGTGAATATAGTTGGCAAAAGTGCTGCCTCTTCGTCTGACTCTGGTTTTAACAATGCATCCAATTCACAAAATTTCCGTTTGTTATAAAGTGTGTATACGATTATAATTATAACGTATTTTTGTGTATGTATGTTGAACTACTTTCACACCGTACGTAGCCAACCATGCGAATCGGAGGTGCGGGGGAAGGACAACAAACTAAAAACTATGGACTTGATGAATAGAAGTGGACTTTTTTCCAACTCACTCCTGGTAAAAAAAAAACAAGCGTAGGCCAATCTTACAGGTGAGTGCCATTCTCATTTCCAAGTACTAACCATGCTCAAGCATGCTTAAGAGTATAACTTCCGATGAGATCAGTCATATTCAGAGTACATTGGTTGCAGTCGTTTTCATTATTAAATAACGACGGGGTGCTCTTTTCCATGTCCAGGCCTAGACATGTAAAGCTCTGTGCCACATTTTCACCGTGTTTGTCATAACGGAGAACACAGCAGCCATTTAGCATGACTTTTGATATTTATCCCTCCACTTTTGAGATCTAAGATCGAGGATGAGATTTCAAACGTGGTCTGGTGGGATTTAAGCAACTTGCAACGAGTCATCTGAGTTGCATTCTCAGGCAAGACTAACAACATGGCCTTAATGCCCCACCCACAACCCACATCGACCCACGTGAAGTATGGGGTAGTGATCGGGTAGGCCTGGTCGTGGCTGGGAGGTCGGGGCAGGGAGTAGCAGTAGCATGATTGGCAAGGGAGAAGAGATGGGGGTTGTTTTAAGAGCGGAACAGAAGTAGGGTAGTGACGATGATTGTTTTATGTGCAGTGGAAGTTTGTTCCAGTGAAGGAGTGCAAGAGGCGAAAAGGAATGATAGCGTGACTGAGCGTAGGGCGAGGGAGGCATGGTGATTGACAGTCGAGACTGGGAGCGTAGAGGATGGGATGGAGCAGAGTCGTAAGATATGAGAGAAGCAAGATGAGGTGGGGCAAGACCATGGAGGGGTTTATAGACTAGCATGAGACATTTAAACAACAATAGTTGCCAGGCAGCCAGTGTAGTTGGGAAAGCAGAACAGAAGTGTGGGAATTGTGGGGGAGGTAAAAAATTGTCTGGGCTGAGGCATTTTGTATTTGTTGGGAGACGAGCGAAGGCGTAGGCAGGTAGACCGAGAGGAAGAGAGATGCAGTCGTCAAGGTGAATGCAAATGAGGGATTTAATCGGGAGTTTAGCATCAGAGTGTGAGATGAGGGGGTGAATTTGCATGAGGAAATGCAAGTGCTCGTAAAAAACAACTCACGCACCAGAGAAAATTCTAACTTCTTTGCCAATGTATCTTATCAGCAACCTAACTGCTGTACAGTCTTGTATTGCCTTGCCCATCTGCAGTCATGTTACGTGCATGTTGGCGATATAATTGGGTGATTCTCAAAATTGCTGCTCGATTACAGTTTTACACCATGGCACAACTGGAACGTTGCAGAACGGGTTCTATTTGTGCAGTGTTGAAGTTCAATTTTAAACACAACGAACCGATCACTCGGATAAACTGTACTTCACACCAACCAGTACACTCAAACAGTCCAGTCATGGGAGTGGTTGCGTGGGCGACATGAAACATAGCTACCAAAGAATGATTTCCCTGTACACACCTGACATCAGTGGTAGGCGATATTCCAATCAGTGGTGTCCTTCACACCGAGCTCAACCAGCCCGCACTAACCAGAGTGGTGAAGTATGGTCACCAACCCCACAACAAACTTACATGGCCTGGGCAGACCTTTATCCAGCAGTGGATGGACAAAGGTTTGTCAATTATTATTATCAGCCCATTGCCAAACATATTGTGCATTGGATGCAGCACACCATTTATTTATTTAATACAGTTGATCAAAGTACAGAGAGTGGTACAGTTTGTTGTGCACTATGCTATGAACTCAGCAACCTTGGTGCAATTCCGAACCACGGCTATCATCAGTGGCTAGACACATGAATGTATATCTACAACGTCCCTGCACCCTGCCCACCACTCAAGAACCTGTATTGACCAGCACGGTCCATTACAGTCCTGTCAAATAACACCAATAGCCAATATGGCATGGAGAGGCCTTCATATAGCCGTGCATTGACACAGGGCAGTGCGTAATATTAAAACAACAGCTTTTCTCCTAGGTCTTCCTTGCAAGGGAGAAAACAAATCAACACATTCGTCAATAATACTGTGGCTTTAAGAAAATATATAATAGGCTACGTGATGTTTCGGGCAATGGTACTTCTTCATAACAAGGGCCATTGTCCGAAGGGCGCCACGTTGGCGAGATGTTAACGACCTCGCCTGGTATACAGAAGGTTGTGGTGTTCGATCCCGACCCTGACTGACGCCTGTACATTTGGAGTTTGCATGGTCTCCCCGTGGATTTTTTGCCAGGTCCTGGCTGATATACATTTCCACATGATAAGCCACTTCTTCAAGCTATCATTTGTGACCAGGTCACTTTTGAAAAAGAGCATTATTGCTCAGTGGGCCTTACCTGGTGAAAAAAAGTTGTTTAGTTTAAATGTCACGTCGCCTATTTTTGTTCTTGAAAGGCCACAGGTGTTATTGACGAATGTGTTGAGTTTTTTTTGTTTTTTAAATCCTGCTTCTGCACTACCACCACAGCAGCAACACCAACTAACGTGCAGGGGAGTTATCTCTTTCAAGTGATAATGAATATTGAACCCAGTGATTAACGTATGCCACGTACATACAGTATGTTAAACACTGGGCAGAACTGGCAATGCAGTAATTTGTTTTGTCCATGACCCCCTGTGGGTCCTGGAAAGTCCCTGGCAGCGAGCCACGTGTGGTGCCTTGGCACGTAGCCAAGTAATAATGGCTGGCTTTAACCCTCACCTCTCGCCAAATCAGCATATCACAATAGTACTATACACATCAATTGGCGATACTTGCAGCGTTGGCAAGTAGTGCACAAGCATAAATAACAAAAGCATAATTTTAATCAGTAACACTGTGGCCTTAAAAGGTGCAAATATGTTTTAATAAATCTGTATTTGTATCACAATTGTAGTTGTATATGAGCTTCGAGCCTGCGAGCAAGTAACATGAACCTATGACTACATTTAGCCGCAACGCGCTCAGTCTCGTCAGTTATCGGAAGCTAAGCAGTTAACAGCCTGGATAGCGCTCGGGGTTCTACGTTGTGGGAAGCAGAGGGCTGTGCAGCAACACACAATGTTGTACTGTACTTCTATGCAACCCCCCCACCCACCGTTACCAACCCGTACTGGCAAGCGTGGTGAAGCATGTGTCAATGTATGAAGGCTTCCCATGCCATATTGGTCATTGATGTTGTTTTGACCATACTAAACGTTATCTTTTTATTTTACCGGGTAAGGCCCACTGAGCTCTATAGTTATTTTTCGGAAGCGACCTGGTCACAAACGATAGCTCAACGTAGTGGCTTTTCACGTGGACATTTATAGCAACCATACACTCGAAACGCACGTTTATAAATGTGGAGGTAAAAAGCAGAGAATCCGGAGAAAAATTCACGCGACCAAAGGGAGCACATGCAAACGTCAAATACACAGGTGTCAGGATTGGGATCGAATCCGCGAGCCTGGGTTAAAGTGCTGTTCATGAGCACTGCGTAGTGTAAACCAATTTCGTTATTTACCCTCTCTGTTACCATCGACGCACTGTCAAGGGGTTTAAGTGTAGCCAGCATAACCCAGACAGCATCATCGACTTTGACGTGCATATATAATAATATAACAACATATTCTGCATTCCAAGCGTTCTCAAGAACAAAAAATAGTACAAAGGATTATAGATACATCTAAAATTAGAAGGAAAAAAAATCCCCCTTTGTAAAATGTAGATTAGGTTTTTTTTAAGGGCTTGAAATTACTGAGGGCAAACGCATGCAGTGCAGAGATTGGTTCGATGTCATTCCTCGCTTGGGGCACCTTTTGTCAGATGAGTAAATTACAATGTTATTTTAAATCAATAAACAATCATTACTAAACCACAGCACTAACATGATTGTTTTGTCGATGCATTGAAAATTATGTTTTCATCTTCTGGTTCTTTCGGTAAAGTCACGTAGAAGGGAAGTAATAAAATAATAAAAATAAAACATAA
>CM025608.2:3033284-3056246 GCA_014621495.2 Entosphenus tridentatus | reverse complement strand
AAAAGAGATCCCATGATGTGACAAATAACTACTTACATTGGAAAGTAGGATGGAAACATCACAGCCAGTTATGACTTAAACTGGTTAATAACGTCCTTCCAATGATTGCTCAGTTTGTACCCATATTCTCGGTTGAAATTGTGTCTATATATCTGGATGGCTTCATGAACGAATCTTTGTTGATAGCCAGTGAGTTTGCAGAGTACCTTTGTCTTGGAGAAATCAATTTCGTGTGAGCCCATCGCATTAAAACAATGATCAGCCACGGCCGAGGTATTGGTCCTACCGTGTTTCAGATCTGCCTTTTGTTCATGAACACGGTCCGAGACATGTCGCTTAGTTTCCCCAATGTTACTGCCGCAGACACAGCTTAGTTTGTAGACGCCGGAGTATTGCATGTGTAGAGGTATTATTGTGCATTCCCCACGCTGTTAGCCGGTAATATCTATAGGGGGCAGAAGAGGGGCTGAGCCCCAGTGTTAAGGGACTATGGCCCACGGTAACCAGAGATGCAGACCCCAGATCCCAGGAGGGGGCTGGGGGATGACATCACCCCAGGTCCTGCAGGAAGGTTCAGGAAGGAAGGCGTGGCCGGGGCGGAGCGAGGCATGGCCCGAAGACCGAAGAGCCTCCTGGAAGAGAAGAGCCCAATGGGCAGAGCCGTACCCTTTCAAGGGTTGGCTCAAGCTTACACCAGTGAAGATCAGCTTCACTCAAAAAGCGTGTAGATTAGCTAAGTGAGATGCATACTAGCCTGGAGGGGCTAGCTCCTTAGTGTATCGGGTGTA
This sequence comes from Entosphenus tridentatus, assembly GCA_014621495.2. Lineage (NCBI taxonomy): Eukaryota > Metazoa > Chordata > Hyperoartia > Petromyzontiformes > Petromyzontidae > Entosphenus > Entosphenus tridentatus. The sequence goes on along the minus strand of CM025608.2, from coordinate 3,055,458 downwards.
AGGGGCCATTACCCCTTTGTGTTAAGTAATTATTGTTAAATAAATACATGTTGCCTCAGAGAGACTCTCCTCTAGTCATTTAACCCACGAGACATGTCAGGCATCACATCCTTCAAAGAAGGGATCAGATCACGAATTTTATGTGCCGTGTTGAATCGAACCTGGATCTTGTGTTTGCTCATGATTTTGGAAATAATTTGGTGACCCCTGCTATGTATGACAAGGTGATGGTTTTGATTGGGTCCTCAGATGGTTCTTTTCTAACGGTTGGGGTGATAGCTTTACGGATTGTGTAGTCTGAATACCCATTAATCTTGAGAGCTTGGTGTACGTGTTCCAGTTCACTGGCTAGGTGGTGATGATCGGACATACATCGAGCTCTATGGTGTAGAGTTTTGATGAGGGAGTTATTCTGGGATGGATGGTGGTGGGAGTCAGGTTTTAGGTAGACATCCGTATGGGTGGCTTTGTTGTAGACAGAGTTTCCCATTGAGCCATCTGGTCTCTTTTCGATTAAAACATCAAAGAATGGTAATTTGACATCCTTTTCCACCTCCATGGTGAATTTGATGGCTGGGTGTATGTAATTGATGTGATTGAGGAATTGGTTCAGAGCCGTTAGGCCATGTGGCCAGATGACGAACGTGTCATCTACGTACCTCTTCCACAAGGACGGACATAGAGTGGATGCCTGGATGGCATCTGTCTCAAAATTGTCTGTGAAACATTGGCTACAACTGGAGATAAGAGAGAACCCATTGGGGTACCTTCAACTTGTTTGTAGAATGTTCCATTCTGGTGAAGTAAATATTGGTGAGGCAGTGTCTAACCAGGGCCGGTACATCAGCATTCAGTCCTTGTTGGACCAAATCTTCAATGATTGCAATGGTGTCAGGCACAGGAACTTTGGTAACCAAAGAGACTACATCGAACTAACGAGCAAATCACCTGGAGATAGTGAGATGTCCTTATTTAACGATACCAAGTGAGCTGAGTTAAGTACAGCTGAGGTGGTCTTACCAGTGAATGGTTGTAAGGTCTCAGACAGACATCGGGCCAGTTTGTAGGTGGGTGAGTCAATGGTGGAGACGATAGGACGAAGTGGTGTACCTTCTTTATGGAATTTTGGTAAGCCCTACAATCTGGGTGGTCTAACAACAGAGGTTTTTAAGGAAAACCGCTTGGTTGGTTCGATTTTACATTGACATTGACATGCTAATCTCTCACAATACAATGGCAACCTCCGCGCTCTCGTCGTGGAGGTAGCTCTCCCATCTTACATTTACATGCAAATGTCTCACTTTAACATCACTAGCCCCGCCCACTTCGTTTATGACCCTTGGGCTACACCCATTTCAAACCTCTAAAATAGCCTGCCTCAGCAGCTTTCCCCCTCTTTTTTTTCTCCTGATGACGATAACTTGTGTTGCGATCGAAATGTCGTTTTTTTGTTGTAAAAAAAATTGTTCTATGTGACTTTACCGAAAGACACACAGAATAAGAGATTATAACTTTAAAATGAAATAGGTTTGTGTCATCGCACCCTAAAAAATTGCACACGTATTAATGCAATATCACGTCGCGGTCTGCTTTTCACTTGCAAGTTTCAGATTTACTGCAATACACCCGTCCTTGGACGGGCAAAAGGCTAGTTATGAAAGAATATCTATGCCCCCTGGTATTTCCATCTGCAACTTAAGGTAGTTGCTGTCACCCCAGTTCTTCAATATCCATCACTTAATCCTGATATGCCTGCAAACTACCACGCTATTTCAAATATTCCATTCTTACCGAATGTCATCAAACGTGCCATATACGATAATCTAATTAACCGTTTTCTTTAACATTACCCTCTTTGACCAAGTTAAATCAGTTTTTTTTTATCACTTCACCAACCTGCTTTAATTCTTGTCTCAAATTACCTTTTTTTCTCCTGACTCTGGATCTCTTTCTTCCTTGGTTCTCATGTATTTATCCTCTGCATATCTGCATTTAAGACTATTGATCATTCTATTTTATTCGAGTGCCTTCACATTCATGTTGGCTGGTTAGAAAGGCATCGAACCAGCCGACATGAATGTTAAGGCACTCTCATCGTCTGTATTACGTTTCTAGAAATGGTGTCACATCCTCTCACAAGCTTCTGCTTTATTGTGTTCCCCAAAGGTCTATTCTGGGTCCTCATCAATTCACCATATATATTCTTCCGCCTTGGCAAACTCATTTCAAGCTTTGGTATAAAACACCATTTCTATGCGGATGATACACAGATTTATATTCGTTTCAATCAACTTGATTCAAATGAACTTTCCACCCTTTATTCCTGTCTTGCTGCAGTGTCTAACTTGCTCACAGCAAATGTTATTCAACTAAATAACTCTAAAACTGAAGTTATCTTGGGGGGAAAAATCAATTACCTCACATCAGCAAATCTACTGTCCATCTGCTTGAATCGGATCTTCATGTTAGTTAACAGGCACATAATCTGGGTTTCATTATTGGCTCTAACCTCTCCTTTTCTTCTCACATTTCCTATATGTGCAAGACCACTTACTTTCATCTTCAGATTTCTCGTATCCGCAATTATTTCTCCGATACAGCTGCAGAAACAATAATTAATACATTTGTAACTTCCAGGCTGGATTATTGAAATCATCCGTATTTGATGTTCGTTCGTCTCTCATTCAACGCGTGTAGTATATTCAATACGCAGCTGCAAGAGTACTCACTCATACCCATAAGCACCATCATATTAGTGGGCCTTACCTAGTAAAATAAAATAAAAATTAATTTACATTACATTTACATTACATCCAATTTACGATTCATCAGTCCAGAATCACTTTCAAGATTGCACTCACTGTTTAAAAAATTCTTCCAGTGCTAGCCGCTGCCTATATTACTCCTCTGATTTCAGTTGACTCCCCTCCCCAGGTTCTCTGTTCATCTTTTCTAGGTCTGCTCTCCACCCCAAAAATAAAACTTAAAACCATTAGTGAATCAGCTTTCTCATGCGCAGCCCCTGCAGTCTGGAATGCCCTCCCACTACACATCTAACAAGTCCAACATATTATTCAAATGTGAACTAAAGGTTTTTTATTCAACCAGGTATATGCTGAAAAATAAGTAATCACTTTTGGACATTGGACCAATTGATATTAAGTTGTCGTAACGTTTTGAAACTTCACCGCCGCCCCATCTGGCTTAGTTGGTAAGTTGGGATTGTGGTCTGGGATGTATATACCTAATTGACTAATTTCTTTCTTTTGATAACTTATTTGTTGTTGTTTTTGTGCTATTTCTTATTTTTTTTTTCATTTTTTATTTTGCTTGGTAGTAGGGTTTTCATTTGCGTTGTATGTATGTGTGTGTTGGGCTTCTTTCGCACCATATGTAGCCAACCGCGTATATGGGATTTGGTCCTTATATAATTAATGTAAAGCGTTGTGGGATGCTTTTGGCATTAATGGCGCTATATAAAATTAAAGTATTGTTATTATTATAGCTAAACCGGGGTAATTGTTGTCTTTGGGTGTGCTCTTTGAACCTGAATGTTGTAGCGTATTGTGTCTCTTCAACAGAGCATGTCTCAGCTCAGAACCGCATTGTCAACGGGGTGGAAGCAGCCCCACACACATGGCCCTGGCAGGTATATACCTCACACAGCAACAGCTGCCTTTCCCCACGAAGTGATGGTGACATCCTCCTTGGCGTTCGTGCCAGCAAAATCTGATTGAGCATGTGTTGGCTGGGCACGTGGGCTACATGACCCATCTAAAGTTTCCCTCACCCGTCAAAGGGCTTTTTTTCGAAGGCATTTTTTGTCATTATATATAAGCTCCCAACATAATTCAACCCTGATAAAACCCACTATTATTGTAAGCAGGTCAGCCTGAATGTTTCAAGCCAGCATTAGGTGTTTCTGTAAAGGGGTTCAATTACAGATTTTCCTCGCTTTATGGGGGGTTTGGTTTGTGCGATTTAATTTAGATGTGGCTAACCTATTTCTACCCAAAATTCGCGATATGCGGTTTGAATTCACTCATGCCGCTATGCAGTCGGACGTGGGATATTGTGCGTACTACTGTATGTGCCACTTTGCATGCCGCTGTCTCGTGCTGTGCATTGTGGATTGGGTGACTACAGTCTATGCTACGCAATTCCACTTTGTGAGCCCTTATTTGGAATGAATCTACCGCATAAAGCGAGAGAAACCTGTACATAGCATAAGATTTGCATACTGACTGCAAAAACCCCACAAGGAATTACACATCAGGCAGCTTTACAACAATATTACATCACCAATGCAATGCCAAAGCCTGATTGGGCATAAGACCTCTTGCCATCAGCACAATCTCCTCCCATCCCTCTCAACAACACCATCACTCAGATGAGGGACGGTAGCAGACCCGATATAAAAAACAACAGATGGTAGTTAATCCCCACCTCTTCATGGATACTTTCAAGGGTAACAGAAGGATAACTCCCTTCTCAGAATGGGTGGGCATCAGCATACACTCCATGCCATCGTGTAGTAGTGGGGATGACGTAATTTGCGTGGTCTCAGTACACAGAGTTCAGTGTTACAGGACAGAGGTCAATTTCCACTGTGTGCAAATTATCCCATGATTATACAGTGCACACAGTTCACCCTTGCCTCACTGGGGTGGACCATCAGTGAACGTGTCCACGAGAGCCAACAACTTTCGTGGGCACACGCACTCTCCGGGCCAGCCCCGTACCATTCCAGTTCCCCAGCACAGTTCACCAGCGGCTGTGGATATAATGCTTGATGTCCTTCTGTGTGCCTCAACTCGATAAACCCAATGTTTTATTTTCCAATGCAGGCGTCGCTGCAGGCGCAGACGGGGACTGGCTGGTACCACGTGTGTGGTGGCTCGCTCGTGCAACAGCAGTGGGTGATGACCGCCGCACACTGCATCCAGTGAGTTGTGTTTGTGTGGCACAGGGTGTCAGGTAAGGGTCTGAGAGAAGCTCCACAGCCCCTCCCCATTAAAAGTCCCACATCAAGGTAATTTTAATGGATCGCGAGGGGGGGTGTACTAAGTAAGGTACAGTATTTATACGAGCTGTGTAACACTGAAGCTGCGCCCACCCTGCACACATGCGCATTCTACAGTTTTTCAGCGTCTGATCCGGCTGGAAACAGCCAGTACCAGCGGAGAGCCATTGGGTACGGATGCACGCCTCCACACGGCGTGGACTGGGGGACCTCGCGCGTCAGCACTTCTTGTGTACAGGTTTCGAGTTGGAGTTCGAGAATAAAACGGAACCCACCTGGAAGAAACCTCACGTCCATCGTTGTGTGCAATGCGGACACTAGAGTATGTTGGCATACTATCTTTAAATCAAATGTGCAGCCACCGATTTGGGCACGAGCTCAAACAGTTCGAAAGTGCTACATTTTCAATGGTGTTACAATCATCATCATTGGCCACAATCCACTAGATGAAGACCTCCCCAAGCTGTAGTCATCATATCATGGTCATGAGATGCAAAGGTCCCTCTAACTCATGCATGGTGGATGTCCTCTTAGATGTGGTCGTTTATTTTTCTGCTGACCATTGCGAGTTTAGTCCAGTGTCCCGTATTATCCCTTCTCGTGTATATTGTCTGCGTTGACAAATGGATCAGATACGTGGACATCGACAGATAAATGAAACAAACGATGAATAGTGTGCAAAGGAGCTTAGAGACGTGCATCCTTATTAGTACAATGAGTGGCGAGGAGAGCAACACAGATTAAAGAACATGCATGTTAGATGACACCTCTCATTGAGTGTTTATAAAGGTAAAGTGGGCTTGGGTAGAACCTGTTTTATAATTAAAGTTGTGGGACTGGCTCAGAAGATAAGTGTCATTATCTGTATCAAGAGCACCCAGGCAACACTACTGATTAAGGCCGTAGCCATCGATTCAACATTGGGTGGGACCAAATCTTCCAAGGGGTCTGGGGTCTCCACCCCAGAAATATCTCAATTTTAAAACTCATTTCCTAATAATAGGGAGTTTCCTCTTTTTTCTGGCAACAAAACTGAAACCTTTTTACAAGGAATCATGTGTGCATTAACCACAATACTTGTGGTCAAAATGCAAACAAAAAACACACTCTGATAATATATGCATTGTCCTTGAAACTGATTGGTCCACACCAGTGACGGCTTTCTTTTGAGCCTCGTCTCAATTGGTGCTAGACCAGAGGACGCCAGAAGGCGTACAGCTCAAAGACGATGCACTATCAAAGTCATGAGGGCTCGGGGTAAGCATCTACATCATTAGACCTCCTTTGCCAGTACTAAAATATAATAATAGGGGTTTTCCCCTTTTTTCTCATTTCCTGCCATTTTCTGCCTGAAATATTTAAAAAATAACTTACACATAGGATGGACTTTTTTAATGTTTTACAATAATGTCTAAGAGTGTATTGTATTACATTGCTCTGTTTTTCTTTTTTAGCTTTTCTTGTTTCATTGTATGGGATGGCAGAGATTAGGGATTAATAAAGTACAACCATAACCACAATCATATCAACATAAATCTATTTTATAGCAATATATTGGGGGGGACATTTTGAGCATATTTGAATATTGGGGGGGATGTGTCCCACCCAATATATATTATAATTACCGCCTTGCTGCTGATCAAGATCCCTGTTTAGAATCTTGGTTTGCCACTGAATAAGCATGGGTTTCTTAAGTGCAGCGAATTCATGACTGTGAACTACAAATCACAGCCTACATTTGGTTTCAAATCTGGCCTAGGTCTGCAGATAATTTATTTTTGTAATAAATACTGTAGAAGTTGAAAATTCTATGCTCCAACAATCCACAAGTTCTATAATTCTCAGCGCCCATGTGGTCCACAACTCCTATATAATTCACAGGGACAGAGATCCCAAAATCAGAAATTTTACTGCGGAAGTTTGGCTTTTATTTGCGGTGTACCGCCGGTTACAAAATCTACTGGGAGATCCCCCACATATCACCGTGGATTATAGGAGTTTCTCTTTATATATATTTGTAGTTCACTCATGATTCGACTCCGATATCCTATGGTGATAATAAAAACCATTTAAATCCCTTTGTTAAGCTACTTCTCGATGAGGCTTTCTCATATTGTCTAACTTCATGGGGATTGTTTAACCGTATTTCATCTTGGTGGTAAATGCAGATCACTGAACGGGGGCATGGAGGGTGGTATGTGGTTGCAAAATCGGTTACGTTTGTAACTTCCAAAATCCAGAGCTATAATCCAGCACTGAATATTTATAAACCACTGGGAATGTTTTTTGAAATGCATCTCTTGTGTCTGGTCCCATCCCCGCACACACAGGGCAGATCGTGTCTATCGTATGGTACTGGGCAAGCACAACTTACATCTCAACGAGGCTGGGCAATTCAAGTCGACAATCGCTCTGAGTGTCGTGCATCCTTCCTGGAATAATAATCCAACCAGAGGGTGGAGTACCACATTGCACATTTAACACCGTCCAACTTTAAGCACAGCGATTGTGCCGCCACTCCACACGATCTTGTAATGAGACGAGCAGACTGCGGCCGCAATTTACAGACAATTAAAAACTAAATTGGTTGGGGTGGTTAATTGGTGAGGGGCAGACATGTGACATCTCGTTTTATACCGAGTTCTCTCTACTCCACCCCCATCTACCCTGCAGATTTGACATCGCTCTGATGAAGCTATCTTTCGCCGCACCTCTTAGCGAGCAAATTAAACTCGCGGTGCTGCCACGCGCGGAGCAGGAGCTGTGGGATAACGTCACCTGCATGGCTACAGGCTGGGGTCTCCTCGCGAGTGAGTGCACATGACACCGACCACACGACCAATGCAATGCATATTAATTTGTGTTGTTTTGATATTGAGTGACAATCACATGAAGAGACAGTAAATATTTGGGTACCTGCTTGGTTACATATACTGTAGTAAAATACTTCAAGTCTGTAAATGATAGTATAATGCGATCACAGGCCAAATTAGTCAAAACTTCACAAATAATGTTTGATTAGAGGCGCCACGGTAGCGACATTATAACTATCTCACCTGGTATGTAGGAGGTCGTGGGTTCGATCTCAACCTGACGCCTTTATATTTAGAGTTGGCATGTTCTCCCCGTGGTCATGTGGATTTTTCTCCGCGTCTCCGGTTTTTCCCTCCACATTTAGAAACATACGTTTCGAGTATTTGGCTGCTATACATGTCCACATGATAAGCCACTTCGTTGAGCTATCATTTATGGCCAGATCGCTTAAAAAAAAGAGCTGTAAAGCTCAGTGGGCGTTACCTGGTAAAATAAAAATAAAATTTAGTTTTATTAAAAATAGTTTTCTTTCGTTTTCAACTCATAACGCAGCACACCGTAGAGAGAGAGACAGAATGACTCAGAGCTGCAAAGGAGAAACCACAGACAAGTGGGAAGGCAATAGCTAAAGTCTCCCCTCCTCCAAAGCTCTGTGGACCTCCAAATATTATGGTGTTATCAGCCAATTAATTAATGTTTATACATGTGGGAGGAAACCAGAGCACCCAGAGAAAACCCACCGCTGAGAGAAGGGCAATACTCATTAAGGTGGAACAGGTGGAGTCCACATTTGCTGTACCGCCGTCTGCCAGGCTAGGGTACGGCACCTCCTTGACACCCACGGGAACATAGTTTGACAACTTCTATGTGATCCACCAACCATCGCTGCCTCCACATAGCTGGATTACAGGCCACGTGCATAGCCACTACCACTCAGGAACTGGTGGTTTTGCACAAGGCTGAGAGCTTTATGTACACATAGTGCACTGCTTTTCTGTGTTGTTGAAACGTTTATAAATCTCTGGCAATGAACGTAATGTTGACCTCTGTGCACTCTCTAGTCGATCATCCACAGTTGTCTAAGCCTCCAGTGAACCACGTTGCAGTGGGACATTGCTCTTTCCCCTCGGCTGCGTCGACATCCACTAAACTCGCCGCCGCCAGCTCGTAGTGCTGTCTATTCCCTACTGGTTCCAATCTAGGGTTAAAAATGTTATTTTCCCCAACATTTAATATGCAAAAATATTTGTCAGTAACACCGTGGCCCTCCTTCATAGCACGCAGAGAGGCTAGAGAGTAGATTGGAATTTGAGACCACACCTCCTTACACGATGGAGCCTGATGAGCATTACATTTTTAAAACGTTTTCTGAAGACCAGTTTTTAAATTGGCATAAGTAGAGTTTGCTAATGGTAGTTACGAAGTAATAAATATATTTAGTAACAGACGCAATATTTCTTCTTATTTTAGCATGACTAGGTAAATCAGGTGGCTATTTACTCATCGTATGAGATCCTCAAATCAAATCCGCATACCCACCCATGATTAAACTTAGTTTTCAAATGTACTGAGTTGACGAAAATTAAAATAAATTGTTATCCAGATGCAGCTTATTCCAGCTTTGAGAATTAACCGTGTTAGTTTTATTTTAATTCAACAAATACTCCATACGTGATGTCGTCTTCAAGAGGCTGTGCATTCACACACTGCTCACTGAAATAATTTCAATGGGGAAAATTTTTGCATGATGAAATTATTGGAATTTTAAATAAAATCAAACACTTTTCATCGCTGTAACGTGACCCGGGTATGGTGGTGCATGCCTATGATCCGGCACTTTGCAGGCGATGGTTGCTGGATCACACACATGTTATAAAACTCCCTTCCTGTGGGCGTTGAGGAGGAGCCAAACCCTGACTTGCCAGGAGATGCAGTACAGCAAAAAATGTGGACTCCACCTGTTCCATCTGTAGAGTGTTGCCCCCCGTGCACGCCTGGGTTTTCTAAGGTTGTCCCAGTTTACTCCCACGTGTAAACGTTGATTTGTTGATAACACCTTAATATACAGAGATCCGCAGAGCTTGGGCAATTGTTGGAGCCAGCTCATCGGGTGGCTGTCCTCCTGCTTGTCTGTGCTTCCTCGCGCCTCTGACGCATTCTCACTATGTGAGTGAGCGAATACTGTGAGGCGTTACAAAGTTGAAATTATACTTGGAGGCGAGTGCTGGTTGCATCACGTCGGTTTATGAAACTCTCACACTTACTGAGCTGCGAGATAGCCAATAGATGGCAGTACTGGGAATGGATTGTGAAGCCATTCTGTGCAGACCTTTAAGCATGTTCCTCTCATATGCATGATTTCTCCTTGGTACTGCGGTTTTCTCCAAATGCACAAATACAACCTCTTTTAAATATATATTCGTCAAACACCCCAAAAGCTGACACCTTCTGAAAAAGGGGCTCGAGACTCGTCGGGGCTTTAACCAGGTGAACTAAGAACATTGTGTGTGTTACTACTATGGTAACTATGCAGGAGCTCATACTGAGCCTTCCACTGCCCCAAAGGGATGTGGCAATGCCCCCCCCTGCCTACTACATGGAGGAAATACCTCTGTAAGTGTTAAAAGTTAACTGTTAGTGTACTAGTTCCACGGTGGAACTAGTACACTTAGTACGATTCGGAGCCAGGAAGATACTACTTGGGGTAATAGAAAAATAACACACTACGTGTTGCTGCTTGAGTGCAGGTGATGGTCAGTTTCCCAGCGTGCTGCAGGAGGCCAAGCTCCCGTTTGTGAACTTCTTCACGTGCAGCCAGCGTGAGTGGTGGTGGCACAACGTCAACACGAACCTGATTTGTGCTGGGGATGATCACGCAGTTTGCAATGTAAGTAGAAATACACCAAGCTCACGTGTGGCATGGCGATGCGCACCCGGTATCCAGCAATTACAATTTGATGTCAATATCTCTTTAATAAGTAACTTTTTTTCTTTCTTTTCACTTTTTCCCACAATTTCATCCCAATTTGTGGCATTGGCGTCGTGTCATGAGACAAAGCATGAATTCGGATCTCTCACAGATAAGTCTGACCAGTCATATTTGAAAAGGGCCACATAAACTAAACTAAAAAGTTTTAATTTACCAGGTAAGGCCAACTGAGCTATATAGCTCTTTTTCAGAAGCAACCTGGCCAGAATTGATAGCTCAACGATATAGCGTATCATGTGGACATTTATATCATCTAAATACTTTAAACGCATGTTGGTTTTAATTGTGGACAGGAAAAAACCTGAGGACCTGAAGAACAATCCACGTGACCACAGAGACCATGCAAACTCCAAATATGCATGTGTCAGCGTCGGGATCGAACCCACGAACTCCTGTATACCAGGTGCCCTTACATCAGATCTGAGATCTCTTCGTAAAATGACCTCTAGTTCACACAATATGGGGTGGGGGGACGGGGTCAGTAATTCCCACTCGCTCTGCCACTGACAGTAATGTTCACTTCATGACGGTCAAACAAATAGTCTTGGATCTTAGAGCTGATTCGCAATTTTCACTGTTTGAGATGCAATTTTCATGAATGATGCCGTATAAAATACAATTGTTATTAACGATTACTTATTATTACTATTAATAACATGAAGCCAAATCACAATCGGAATACAATTAGATAATTTTATATGGAGGAGAATAGATGAATTGACAATCTGTGTACTCAACAGCCATAGGCCACCACTAGATACCTTGGCTGAACCGAAATTGTGCATTTACCAATCTGAACGTTGAGTGGAAGCCCCAAAGCTCAAATGATATAACAATAATTTAGAGCCATTTGACAATCCACTGCTAGATGGATACCTCACGGCACCATGTCGGTCTTGGGTGGTTGCTTGGCCATATTTCACCACGCTGGTCTGTATGAGTTGGTGAACGCCTAGCAGTTTTCGGGGGCGGGGCAGGGGAATGCAAGGCCAGTTCACATTTCAAATCGCCACTGATGTTATCTGTGGCCAAGAAATAAACTCAACCCGCTGGGTTCGTAGTGTAGTAATAACGATTGACACTTCTAAAGTGCCTTTCACCCAGAGGTCACAAGGCCCTGTAGAAAAACACACACACACATGCACGCAGACTCACATCAATAAAATACAACTCCAAAACCAAGTAGTGAGGAAATAGACAAAGCCCTTACAAATGAATCAGCAGAGAGAACATCCAGTGGAAGTGAACTCCACAGCCTGGGGTCCACATGAGGAAATGCCCGGCCAACCATCATCGTACAGAGACTTGACCTCGGCACACACAACATGCCAGACTCAGAATACCCAATTGCAGTGCGCTAACCACTGTAGAATCACAGCACTGAGAATGCTCGTAGATTTGGCATGCACAGCTGCCGTTTTTGTTCTCTGCCTCCCACACAGGGTGACTCGGGTGGGCCACTGAGTTGCCAGGAACCCAACGGTTCATGGGTTGTGTATGGAATCACCAGCTTTGGACATAAGAACTGCAGCGTTTTCCACAAGCCCTCCGTGTTCACACGGGTGTCTGCCTACACAGACTGGGTCTCTCAAGTGATGGAGGTAAGGAGGGATGTATTACAGGCAGAATTATGTCCCTTTTCCACTGGCACACCGGAGCTGAGCTGGTGCAGAACCCTCACGGTGCAGGTGGTTTACCGCTGGCTACTTTCCCTTCCGAGCCAGAACCAAATATTGGTAGGTTGGCCTCACAAGACATTTCAAATCTAGCTCAGAGCCAAGCAGGGTCAGGACAGACGCTAATGACATATTTATTGTGTGTGGCGTTGGTGGCATGGCTCGGCTTCGACAATGGAAAAACGACTTTGTGTCTCCCGAGCCACACCGGGCTTTACAGCGGAAAAGAGATATTATTGGAGTCCAAATCGCAGTTTTGGGGGGGGACCAATTCAGGGCTACGTCTCTCTGAAAGCAATAAAATGAGCAGGCCTACCTCTTTGAAAATAAACTTCTGGCCATCGAATACTTGTACATGGGTGGAACACGTCTGCGAGATGGAAGAGGGCAGGACAGGAATTAAAGTGGCACTTAGAGGTTGGCGCCTAAAGGGGAAGACTTAAAATGGCATTGCCCATGCAGACCTCCTGATCTGTTAATCTTGAATAATTTGAAGAATGTGGCATATCCACCACTGACTTACTGCCAAACAACACCACTGTGCATGTTTGTCGTGGTTGTGCTGCGTACTCTGCATTGTGTTTGTGGGATAGGGCCTATCGGGCCAGGCAATAGTGGCAATGGGGCCAGGAGGGAGAGACTTCGTGAGAGAGGACAAAAGAGTGGTCCGAGGAACTTCAGTGCGTCGGATATACAGTGAGGGAAAAAAGTATTTGATCCCCTGCTGATTTTGTACGTTTGCCCACTGACAAAGAAATGATCAGGCTATAAATTTTAATGGTAGGTTTCTTTGAACAGTGAGAGACAGAATAACAACAAAATCCAGAAAAACGCATGTCAAAATTGTTATACATTGATTTGCATTTTAATGAGGGAAATAAGTATTTGACCCCCTCTCAATCAGAAAGATTTCTGGCTCCCAGGTGTCTTTTATACAGGTAACGAGCTGAGATTAGAAGCACACTCTTAAAGGGCGTGCTCCTAATCTCAGCTTGTCACCTGTATAAAAGACACCTGTTCACAGAAGCAATCAATCAATCAGATTCCAAACTCTCCACCATGGCCAAGACCAAAAAGCTCTCCAAGGATGTCAGGGACAAGATTGTAGACCTACACAAGGCTGTAATGGGCTACAAGACCATCGTCAAGCAGCTTGGTGAGAAGGTGACAATAGTTGGTGCGATTATTCGCAAATGGAAAAAACACAAAAGAACTGTCAATCTCCCTCGGCCTGGGGCTCCATGCAAGATCTCACCTCGTGGAGTTGCAATGATCATGGGAACGGTGAGGAATCAGCCCAGAACTACACGGGAGGATCTTGTCAATGATCTCAAGGCAGCTGGGACCATAGTCACCAAGAAAGCAGTTGGTAACACACTACGCCGTGAAGGACTGAAATCTTGCAGCGCCCGCAAGGTCCCCCTGCTCAAGAAAGCACATATACATACCCGTCTGAAGTTTGCCAATGAACATCTGAATGATTCAGAGGACAACTGGGTGAAAGTGTTGTGGTCAGATGAGACCAAAATGGAGCTCTTTGGCATCAACCCAACTCGCCGTGTTTGGAGGAGGAGGAATGCTGCCTATGACCCCAAGAACACCATCCCCACCGTCAAACATGGAAGTGGAAACATTATGCTTTGGGGGTGTTTTTCTGCCAAGGGGACAGGACAACTTCACCGCATCAAAGGGACAATGGACGGGGCCATGTACCGTTAAATCTTGGGTGAGAACCTCCTTCCCTCAGCCAGGGCATTGAAAATGGGTCGTAGATGGGTATTCCAGCATGACAATGACCCAAAACACACGGCCAAGGCAACAAAGGAGTGGCTCAAGAAGAAGCACATTAAGGTCCTGGAGTGGCCTAGCCAGTCTCCAGACCTTAATCCCATAGAAAATCTGTGGAGGGAGCTGAAGGTTCGAGTTGCCAAACGTCAGCCTCGAAACCTTAATGACTTGGAGAAGATCTGCAAAGAGGAGTGGGACAAAATCCCTCCTGAGATGTGTACAAACCTGGTGGCCAACTACAAGAAACGTCTGACCTCTGTGATTGCCAACAAGGGTTTAAGTACTAAGTCATGTTTTGCAGAGGGGTCAAATACTTATTTCCCTCATTAAAATGCAAATCAATTTATAACATTTTTGACATGTGTTTTTCTGGATTTTTTTGTTGTTATTGTCTCTCACTGTTCAAATAAACCTACCATTAATATTATAGACTGATCATTTCTTTGTCATTGGGAAAACGTACAAAATCAGCAGGGGATCAAATAATGTTTTCCCTCACTGTAGATGTGGACACAAGAGGGGATCGAGTCAGGGCCAGAGGGAAAGTGCAGGTGCAGGGAAAGTAAGAAAAGGGAGCGGTGCAGCTGGCCAAAGGGGGAATTGTAGAATGCTGCGAAAATGGGAATAGATCGAGGGCATGGGCGACCGTGTGAGGGAAATGCTTTCGGAGATTGGTGGAGCGAGCTCGGAGGGGAACCCTGCCAGCAAAGACACGGAGGCGAGAGCAGAGAGTGGGATGTTAGCGCTGACTTTCACAAAAGCTGCTCATATCATAGATGCGTTCCGCACATCACATTTGGTGAGTCATATCGGGAGTGATTTCTTTCTACATTCAGGGGCACTGTTGACAAGTCACGAGCACGTGGATTATTGAGTACGTGGATTATTGAGTACGTGAACCCAATTTGTCGACTGGAATTTTGACCCCTTAATGGAATAAAATACAATGCACCCCAAAACGATGTTAGAAATTAACTGTCAAACGAATGGTCTCGTGGAAAATACTCAGAGGGAAACATTCAGCAGGGTGTGCCCTTCGGATGATCTTATTGTAACGTGCGCTTTGTGTTCTCTGGTCACAGACTCCATCACGATCAACAGCAAGTCTGTGCTCTGCACACCTTCTCATGCTCGGCCTCACCCAGTTGCTCGTGAGCCTCTTCCGGAACTGACGCTCGCTCTTTCGATCTGCACGGTCATGCACGGTGAGCCTCGCAGTGCTAATTTAAGAATCGATTATTTTTATTTCTTCAACATGGTTGTGATGTGTAACGAACTCTCGTGGCTGCAGGGGTCAAGGAAACTAATAGCGTATGATGCAAACAAATAATAAAATGTTTAATCTATACTCCCACGTACCATTCCGATTCATATGCCAAGTAAACATGCAACGTTGGGCCAACGTTGGTCTGACAGTAACAACCACATGCTAATGTTGGCCCGACGTTCAATGTTCACTGGGTACGTATCAAATTGGGCGTGTGGAAATAGATGATTTTCGACCCAATGTTGGCATGTATTTGGAACCGTCGGACTCACATTAGCCCAAGGTTGCGTGTCTACTGGGTGTCTCTTGAGCATAAAATCAATCTTAAGCAAGTAATGGATGTTTTGTTGCATTCGTAACGCACAGATCAGCTTGGTTTTATGAGTTTCTGAGTAACTAACGATTGTGTAAAGGCACAGCCCTGTAATTCCTTGCTAACGCCACTGCTGGCAGAAGGGTCTCCACTAGAGGGAGCTCTCGGGAGTCCCTGTTGGAGTATTTTGGCCTACTTTTTAACGTTCGCCAGAGGCCTAGGGAGAGGTGGGACTACCCACACTCTACCCCACCACACGCAACTTGCGGATTGACTGACTGGTGACCCATTTACACTGCTGGGTGGACAGCAGCGGGGAGCAGGGGATTTCAGAAACCTTCCCAACATTCCAACTGCCACTCCGGGAGCTCGAACTGTCAACATCTGGGCTGTAAGTATCGTGTGCTCAAAATTTTCTCCGTATATGTTATGGCAACAGTCCAATGATTCACACGATAATTTAAATGTAGCATAAGGTCTTGCTCAGCTCTGCCAACCACTCTTCGACAGACCTGTTCTTCACCTGATGACGGCTGCTTGCGTTGTGGCCGAAACGTCGTGAGAATTATTTTATTATGTTTTATTTGTATTATTTTATTATTTCCCTTCTACGTGACTTTACCGAAAGAACCAAGAAGATGAATCCCTGCAGTCACGAAAGCTTTCAATCGAAATGTTAAAATCTAATTCATGTAAGGGAACCAACTTTCTGTACTACCATCTACTAGCCACCTCATGGCATGGCGCTTTGCCTATTGAACACTTCCAAACCAATCCTTAATAGTACAGGCAGTCCCCGGGTTATGGAAGGGTTAGGTTCCCAAGAACAATCCCTAACCCGACTTTTCCGTATGTCGAAAACTTAACAATTTTCCCTCAAAATCAAGATAAATAGTTGTGCCTCCCCTACCCGATTACTAGGTTCATTTTCCCTCAGTACTGTTTCACGCTGTTGTCTGTTTTATATCGTTACTCATATCGTAACGCTTTGCACATCCTATGATTCTTTCATTTCTCTACCCTAACACTACCCATAATTAAACTAATGGAACATATACTCTATCCAATTTTATGAATACCACAACACATTTTAATATGGGTCACAGAAAGCAATCACTTGCGAATGTTCGTATAACGTGCTTTAGGCAAGGCCTAGACTTCTCCGATCGCTGTTGGCTGAGACCATAAGCAATCGACGTTTAATTGTGTTAAATAAAGTACATACAGTAAATAACTCATGAAATAAACTTAAAATCAAGAAAACTAGCGATAGAAACATGGAGAAAAAAGATAATGCTAAGCATAGAAAATAAACAATTATGTAACGCTACAAAAATCCATTTACCTTAATCATAGTGAAGCTCAAGTGAGGCATAAGGCTGCCTGCCCTACGCCGAACTCCGCGGTATTCATCCGCAACCTCACTGCGCTGCACTATTTGCGCTTACGTAGCTAACGCAAACAATTCTGCACTTTGAACTTTTTTTACACGATTTACTGGAGCATTTTCGTAAGGTCGGATTTCCGTAAGTTGGGTCTTCTATAACCCGGGGACTTACTTTGCAACCAAGATATGCAGTAATTGGTCTAAAAATGGAACACCTACACACATCTCCCAATGCTGTGAGTCGAAAATTCTATGCTTAGAATGTTTTTCAAAAGCGTCCCGAACACCAGTCTCCCTGTAACCTGGAAAGTGTTCAGGTCACTGAATATTGTTCACTCGTTCAGGCTCCACGTATTCGGGAAACCTATTCAACCAATGCTGCTGCTGATAAGATGCACTTCCAGTGGGCCCTGTGACAGATTGGATTTGTCTGCTTATTTATTTTTTATTATTACACGCTTTTATTTAACTCACTTTGTCTGTTGTATCCTCAAATATTGTAACTACATTTTTACCCACTTCCCAATGTGGTATCGACTGCAAACTTGGTATACGTATGTCATACTGATGACAATACTATATTCTATCATTAAAAATAAAAAAAATATTTTTAAACAATATTTTTAAAATGTTATGTTTCGGCTTGGGTCTAATTGTCCACGCTCAACTCACGTTGGCTGTAAATCACCACAGTCCCTTACGTTGTGGCAAGCTTCGGGGCCACTTCCTGGAGTCGTTGAGTTCTGCCATTACTCGTACGGTACATTTCATTAAAGCGTGTTTTTTTTTAGTATTTTTAAATATTACTTATTTTTACTTATATTCTCCACAAATATATTTTGTGTAATGTATTTTACGAACCAGAAGCCATATCTAACAGAGAGGTTCTTTGTCTATAAGTACCTGGCAGTTCACCAGCAGATTCAAGCAATCCCTACTCTGCTGATGAGACACGCAATGTCAAAAACTGGTTCAGAGTATTCCTGTATTGAACCACTGCAGCTGATTAGATGCAAGGAGGGATTTTGTCTGCTTATGTATGTTTGTTGCTGATATTCTACGCGGTGCTCATTATTTCAGTCCTAAAAGGTAAGCTAATGCCCTACATTATTTACACAAGATTTGCTTATTCAGATTACAGGTGGTTTATCAATGCATCCGCACCTCTAATTATCACGGTAGGCTACGTATTGTGCGAAAGAAGTTCAACATACACATACATACATCTGTTTTCTCACACGTTCTGTCATCTCAGCTCCCTGTTATCCCCTCTTCTCTCTCCCTGTGTGTTTAGGCTCCAAGATGACACCGACTTGCAATGCCTCGCATCACCTTTCCCAAATGAATTGCATCACCGTGCATCATGCATCACCTTTCGCAATTGAATTTATAATAAAAGCACTCAGCTGATAGTGGAACTATGTTGTGCGGTACAATGTCGCACGTCCGACTCGGTGGAAACCAAGGTCATGCCATGCTTGTGTAACGAAGATCTGTGCTGTACAACATCTGTACTATCGCAGGACGCCCATAGAGCCTAGCCACTCATATGTGTAGTGAGCGACTTCTGCAACACGTCGAGTAGAAGGCTTCTTATTTATTAAAAGCACACGGGGTGTGCAGGTACACATAGTCTATCCTAACATGCAGCCCATCTCCGTCATACGCTATGCTAGCTGTTTGACTAGCGTAGTGGTGGCAACGGAGATGGCCTTGCACAAGAACAGTCACGTGGTCGAAGACGAAGAAATGACAACGAGCAGCGACGCAGCCAGGACCCAGGACCCGCGGAACAGCCCCGAACCTCTGGTTCGGTCCCCCTTGTATCTGCCCGGCGCGGCCAAGCTCCACCTCTGGCCACGCCCCCTTTCCAGAACCTTCGGGCTGGTTCCCGGAGCTTCGAGACTGACTCCGCCCTTCACCTTTACCCCAGATACCCCCCTTATGAGGCATTACGTAATGCAGCCATAACCGTAATTACCCCTACAGGCCGGCAGGTGTCACCCTGTCATTACATATGTATGTTGAACTTCTTTCGCACCGAACGTAGTCAACCGTGCTAATCGGAGGTGCAACAAGGACAACAAACTAAACTATTGTGTAATAATTCAATATAAATCTCTATCTAATATATATAATACATCCGTAAGCCTACGTGTTAAACTGATATAATATACAGTACGCAGATATGTGAAAAATGTTTGTTATGTGAACATCTATGGAAAAATACAGTGACACCATGATGCACAAACACAGCACTGGGTGTTATTAATTGGCGGGAGTGGATAGGTGGCGGTCGGATATGCAACACCATACCGCACGTGTGTAAAAGTTTACATTTACTGTCTCTTCATACACATTTTTCAGATAATGGCATTAGACTTACTGCGATTCGCTGTAGAAATTATTAATATGTCCACGGCAGTTTCACTTTTTTTTGTGTACATACAATGAACCTCGCTACGTTGTGTAAACACGTTTGTCTCTCACATCTGGCGAGCACTTTAACGACCTATAGCACAGGCGCTTGTCCACAATGCGTGAGTACGCATTGCCGTCCGGCAACGATGTCAAACATTTACACTTTGCACACGCCGCGTCAACGTCCGGAGGTACGGAATCAGCGTTCCTGATGGGGGAAATTGCCCCCCTGAGTAACCCAGATGCGGGGCATTAACTCACTAAGTCTTTAAATTAATGGCTCTTCTTTTCCCAAAGAGATCCAGCCAAGGGGATTGAACCCAAATGCCCGAGTATGGAAAATGCTCTTAAGATGTCTCGTAAAGCAGGCTACAATTGTATGATTTATAAAATGTCACAAGATGGATTTTCTCGGCGCCCCCCCCCCATTAGGGGCCGTCCATAAATTACGTCACGCACCTGGGGGGGGGGGGGTCAGACATTCGTGACGATGTGTGACGACGGGGGGAGGGGGGGTTTGAGAAATGTGACGACACATCAAAATGCGCAACTTTAAATATCGACAACACGTTCTACTTAATTAAATAGACTTTTTAATAAATGTTTTCTCCTAAAACATCAGAGTGCAGCGCCACATTAAATACACACTACAATGGCAATAGGTTAAAGCGATTGGGGGGGGGGGCAGAGCTTTGTGGCGTCATATTTGAGGGGGGGTCTCACTTTTTGTGACGCCGTGTGACTAGGGGGGGTGGGTGGTCAAAAATCGTCCAAAATCGCGTGACGTCATTTATGGACGGTCCCTTATGCAAATTATTAGGTCCTAAGCAGAATATCTGCAACTCAGCCATTCACCATCTTCAAAAAACATTTCATCATCCTAATTAAATGTAATTGACACCCGCTGTGCCTGTAACCAAGTCCATCTGAATGTTTTGTGTCCAATGTTTGAGCATGACCCAACTTACATTTCGCTACTCTCTAGCCACACCATAACATTTCAGTGACGTGCAGACTGTTGCTTGTGACAAATCTGCATAATCTGTGTAATTATATATAATCTGTATACATATTAATATAATAATCTTGTTGTCCTTCCCCCGCACCCCCCGATTAGCACGGTTGGCTACATACGGTGCGAAATAATTTTATATCAGCTTCTAAGCTTTGCATTCATAAACTAGCATTATCTTGCTTCTATATTCCCTTTTACCCTTTATTTTAGTCTGTCATGCTCACTGCTGCATGGCACACTGCCACTGTGTTCCTATGTGGCCCAGCACCTCGCAGTAGCTGCAGATGGATGTCCCACATTTGCATTCTGTTGGGATATACTGTAAAATTGGGAATCAACACATTCCTGCGGAGGGAGCTGGTAGGAACGTTGGATTGCTCGGTCAATGGCCAGTGTCAATGGCGGCGTGGTGTATTCCTCAAATATGGCCGACTGTGAGGACGGGCACACGCCGGCGTGAGTAGGTTAAACGTTTAAGGGCACCACGGGATGACCAGCCCCTCCCCACCCAGTCCTACCGATCCACCCCCCACACAGCCCCACCCTCCCCACCCTCCCCTTCCCACCCAGCCCCTCCCCACCCAGCCCCTCCCCACCCTCCCCTCTCCACCCAGCCCCACCCCTCCCATTTTTGGATGTACGACGGACGGACACAATAATCCCCTGTGGGCTGGTGTAACCAGGAGGTTCCTACCAGTACAATTTGGTGTTCTGTTTAATTCTGGCAACATTACAGCTTTGAGACTTAAAATCAATAGGGTATATTGACACGTGATTCTTTTTTCCAGGGTATTAAAAAAGGTTCGCGCCCCTTATTGGTGTAGGCAAAGAGGTTAACACGAGCCATTTTAATTAAAAAAAACATGTATATATAAAAAGTCACACCATCTGCCGGAGCCGTTCTCTCACATAGGCGTTGATGCACCGTTCGCTGCGAGAATTTTGGGGGAGCTTCATATATTCTCACGACATGATGCCAAGCACTGCGATCGCAATGAAATTACACAAAACAGCCACGCTCGGTGAAGATAAACTGTGTCAGACCGGATGAGGACACGTGCGGTGAAAATGGGTTTTAAATGTATTTGTTTATGTGGCACATTAGGAATGGACCACCATTTTATTATTTCCTCGTGCAGCAAGGGAGTAAAGTGTGGTTTTGTGAAAGTCCTTATGTGCTGTGCAGTACATCAATGCACGTGTGTACACCAGCATGCGATAACGGAGTTGGGCCTGTAGGCAGCTGGCAGGGTTATTGATTAACCGGACGTGTACATGGTCAATGGCGACTCGGTTGAAGATTGCTGTGTGACACGCGTGCTGTTGCATTTTACAGATTAACCACAATAAATGTGTTTGCCCTCGATTTGGAGCACCTGCCCACGTCCTTGATTTCGAGTGTGCAACATTTACTTTTCCAATACTTTTTCACTGTGAGATCTCTTTTACCAGTGGCAAAATATAATAGTAGGTTTTTACCC
>CM025608.2:2980060-3032884 GCA_014621495.2 Entosphenus tridentatus | reverse complement strand
AAAGGTGTCAGTTTTGTACCAGTTAAAAGGGTAAAAACCTACTATTACTTTTTCACTGCTTTCGTGTTTCTTTCAGAATTGCTTGTTGTTGCAACGTTGTGACTCACCCCTACTGGACATCTGTGAAAATGAGCTTAATAGTTCATTGGATTCCTCCAGTATAAATACATATTTTTATTCTGTATCTATGACATTTGTATACTAAGAAAAGGACAAGCGTTCTACCCCCCTGGGATACAGCGTCGGTGCTAAGATGTGTTTTATTCCTACGTTTCATCTATCACCCTCTGCCTAAATCCTGGCCCGTGGAGTCACAGCGCGCAAGCCCCCACCAGCGATCCTGCTTGTGAAATGATAGCGTCGACCATTGGTACTGTACAGGTACCCATCTATCTACGGACATTCGGTTTGGGAAATGTTGTTTTGACGCAACTGACAAATCATGGGCACTTTTGGAATTTCCACGTTTACGAAATTTCAAACGGCATGCGCCACGAGATCGAACAAGAAGGACCCGGGAGCTTGCGTCATCCGTCCACAACAGCATCACGGTATCCCTGCAGTGCCACAGGAATGCCTCCACATCACCTGTACAGGCATTTCAACATGCAGGTGTTTTTGTTAATTCCATGACAAGCTGACAAGGGTAATTATATTTTTTGTAATTGGATTATTAAATCGTTTTTAAATGTATGACCTTTATTGTTGTGTTTTATACAGGTGTATATTTTGAGGTTAGGAGTCGAGTTGGAATGATGTCCAAAAACGCATCCCAAATGTTTCGATTTACAAAATTTCGTTTTACGCATGTGTTTTTTTAAAGAAAGCATCCCTTTCGTAAATGGAGGGCTCCTTGTACTCGTGAATCCAGTGCACTGGGGAATAACGAGATGTTAACCTGCATTGATGTGAAATGTGCATGAGGTGGCAGGCAAGACACGTCTATTGTCCAGCAAGCAGAGCATGTTGATGTTCGAGTAGTCTTGTGTCAGTGATGTTGTCTATGTCCAGCCAATTATATTCTGTACAGCCAATTAAATCAGGTCCTCAAGTGCACCGAATTGATGGCCTTAGCTCGGTTATCTCATAAAGGAGCATAAACCATTACGCCAGTCATCTTCGCAGCAGCTTTTGGCTAGCCATTGGACAAAGATGGTCACTGCATCGCGTGTATTCAGATGTGCTTCTGCGGCCGTCTGGAACGCTCTTCCTTCCAATATTAGAAAGCTACTGGAGCTATGTACTGTTTAATCTAGATTGAAAACTCATTTCTTTCGAACTGCCTTTTGTGTTTAGTTTGTTGTCCTTCCCCCGCACCTCCAATTAGCACGGTTGGCTATGTGCGTTGCGAAAGACGTTCAGCATACACATATCAACAACGGCACAACAGAAAGCATCGCATTTAAAGTTGCTTCTGCACTTCATTTTCAATAAATGGCAGCTATTGAGAAATAAATATGCTGGTTTCACTGTCACGTGATGAACAGTATTCTCAGTGGCAGAGCCGACAGGAAAGTGCTGCCCCTTTACTGTTTGGACAAATGTGTCGAGGGATATCAGAGGTAGCTCTGTGATATTCGCTTCTGTGGGCTATTCTGTAGCACAGCGAGTTGCTCTGTTCTGAGAGGTCTCCATGGATTGATCGTCTCACGACGTGATAACACAATCTGAACACAATTGGAGATTAGCCAATTGTAGCTAATCGCCTGATGAAGCTGCTTGTGATCACCAGTGAAACGTCGTACTCAAATTGTAAATGTTGTGAGTTTACTCTCCAACGTACCGGTGTGCTGAGGTAGAAACTCATTGGCACGTTTTGTTTAAGTGACAAACCTTACTCATTGGCGGGTTTAGCCGAACGTTCAAATTGACGCGATCTGCAAAAAAACCCTTCATTACGGATACTTTTCGTCGCGAAAGCCTACGTGTTAAACTGGGCATTGTGGGTTTTGTTGTTGGGGTCCGGACATACTTCTTCCCATTACAACCAGCAACCATGTACAAGAGAAAATGCTTTTGAGGTTAAATGATAATGCGTTCGTCGTATCGGAGAGGATTTATTCCCAATTGGTGCGCTCTTGCGTTAGAAGGCTGATGGATCACAAAAGACAAATATCCCCCACGTAGCCTACACAGACGGCTGGGGCGAACACTGTTAGCAAGCACGAATAAAGGCTAAAATGGTGCACAAGGGGAGGAGTGGCCAGCACCAGGCCCGGCCGCCTTTGTCTCCACAGTGGTGAATGTTCACACACCGCACCGCGTACTTATTGAAGGCTGAGTCGACCTAGGGGAGGCTCAGGACCGGTTCAGATATTCTTCACCGATGTTGGCTGTGATTGGGAATGCAACTCTGGTCGCCCAGTTCGTAGCACAGGGCATATCACGCACACAGTCACTCCCAACCAGGAATATAACATGACGAGAAAGGGGGCAGCACATCACTGTTGGTGATGCGTAGTTCACCAAGCTGTGATTCACCCTTCAAAAGTCCACACGTTATATGCTTTAGCGATGGTCAAATCCAGAAGGCGTTCTTGTATGTTCAACTTCTTTTGCACCGTATGGGGCCGTCCATAAATGACGTCACGCACCTGGGGGGGGGTCAAACATTTGTGACGATGTGTGACGAGGGGGAGGGGGGTTTGAGAAATGTGACGTCACATAAAAATGCGCAACTTTAAATAAATATAGACAACACGTTCTACTTAATTACCTTATTTTCCCGCATATAGCCCGCATACGCATATAACCCGCAGACGTATATACCCCGCAAAGATAGCGTTTAGTGTAAAAACAAAATTAAGATAGCCGGAACCTCCATATACCCTGCATGCATTGATATATTTAACGTCGTTACCGCAGCTTAATTCCACCATATTAATACGAAGTTTACATTTGCAATACATTTCACTATCAATTGTTAACATTAAAATCATAACGTGCACAAAGAAAACAAACTAACCGGAAACGAGTGAACTTAAAACAGTAAATAAGTAACAAAAGTAAATATCCAATAACAAAAAGTAACACGTAACTGGTAAATACGTAAGTACAGTTTTAGCACTGGTAGACTGCTCACTGCGCAGATAATAGCGACATTACGGTAACACCATCGCTTCGCCCCCCACCTCTCTCTCCTCCCAGCTGCCCCCACCCCCCAACCTCCCACCTCTCCCTCCCCCCAGCTCTCCCTCGTCGGTAAACAAAGTGCACGCACTTCAAACATGGTCGTTTAATTGTACAAACAATTCATTTAAAACGTGATAACATGTGCAATTTTAGTGTGAGTGGTTTGTTCAGCAGTGCTTTAGTCAAAGGTAAGTATTGCATAGTGGATAGTGCTACCATGAAAACATTAAACGAGTTATAACATGTCACACGTGTAAAATATGTTTGGGATAGCCCGCACCTCCATATACCCCACAGGGTCTAGTTTTGTTTGTAAAAAGTGGTAATATGCGGGAATATACGGTAAATAGACTTTTAAATAAATGTTTTATCCTACAACATCAGAGCGCAGCGCCACATTAAATACGCACTACAATGACAATAGGGGAGGGGGCAGAGATTTGTGACGTCATATTTGAGGGGGGGTCTGACTTTTTGTGACGCCGTGTGCCGATGGGGGGGGGGGGAAATCGTCAAAAATCGCGTGATGTCATTTATGGACGTCCCCTTATCTCGTAGTGGATTGACAAATCCGCTGTAAACTTGATCTGTTTTTAATATTTATTTTTAGTGATTTGTTTTCCTATACTTTACACTCCAATCGTTTTTTTGTATCGTTTGTTGCTGTAACCTTCTGACCCGCCCCTACTGGACATTTGTGGAAAAAATAGCTTCATAGCTCATCGGATTTCTCCAGGGTTAAAGATTATGATTCTGACTCCGAGATGGAAACATGCCGACAAATTGCGAAAGAGGCGATGGCTGATTTTACTCCCTCACATTGAAACAATCCGGTTAGACAGACTTTGTGAAAAACCTGTGTGCCTTTATTACTGAATTCTGAGCATATTTGGGTGTGACTTAAACGCGTCAAGATTACAATTATTTGTTTGCGAGCGTCATATTGCAAGACACCTTTAAAGCGCACTGCTCGTGGTCACGAACGATGGCTGGTAAGGAAATTTAACCGAGCGGCAAAGTCTGAGCAAGTGGATTCACTGCTGTGATGCAAGCCGGTTAATGTCGTGGAGGAAAGTCCAAAACATTTTGGGGGGATTTTTTTTCTCTCATTTTTTTTATCAAAAGGGAAAGTCCGCTGACAATTACTATACCTGTAACGACCCTCGATAACGTTCCCGCGCAACATCGGCATCCCCCCACCCCTTGCTGATCTCAATCCCTGCACCGAGTTGACCGGGAGTAACCCCGCGGGCATGAAGACAAGGGATTGGTGGCTGGCGATGAGTGAGACGCGGTCCGAGGCGGGAGGATAAGGGATTGGTGGCTGGGAACGAGGAGACATGGAAACGGCGTACCCATGTCAATATTGTGAGTTTACTCTCCGCACACCGTGTGCTGCTGAAGCAGTGAGATACATTTGGCACGTTTGACACCTTTATTTATCCGCTGTGTCGGGTGGAGGAGGGTTTACGACACACGTTTACATGACCTAACCTTAAAGAAACCACGTATTAATCACAGGTACTCAATGAACACGAGATTAAACTCGTTGCGCAAACTTTGCGCTGCAACTGATGTGGGATTTTCCAGCCTCGTAGTGACACAATAATGATGACTTCATGCCCATGTGTTTTAGCCGAGGGCGCTTTCGCTCTCTGCGGTTGATTTTTTTTATTTAATTCTATTTACAGGAGGTCAATGTCAGCACCTATAGCCTCAGGGCTCTGTGCGGTATAACTTCCATTATCTACAAATCTGAAAAGGTAAAATATGCAAAGGTGTGGCCCTGCAAGTGCTTGCTCGCAATGTAGCTGTAGGAAGGGCCTCCACGATAGTTTAAATCCATCGTGGTAGTTGGTCTACTCGACGTTGACCAAATGTGTTGGAAGAGGTGGGTGTGCCCACAGTTTAATCTGCCACGTGCGACCTGCCAATAGATTCACTGTGGTGTTTTAAGTTCGACTGCTGGATGGACGGAGGTGGCGGAGGGGATTTTAGAAAACTTCCACTAATGTTTCATGAATTCGTTCGTTTGTTCGTTTCTCAATTCGCTTGTCCTGGTAAAGGGTCGCGGCGGCAGCATATTGAGTAGGGCGGTCAAGACCTCCTTTTCCCTGGCGACGGGCTCCAGCTTCTGGGCCGGCCCCGGGGTCTTCGCCCAGTTTGAATCGTGTATTCTTTGACTGAAATTGATTCCAATGCTAGCGATAAAAGCTTTGGTGTGTGCATGTAAGACTCTATTGTTAAGACTAAATGCGAAACCATGCGAAGGGGAGTGTGAAAAACGAGCCAAACAGGACTCGATTAGCCTACTGAATTGAATCGTGACCCCTGATATATTACAAGGCATTTTGTTTAAACGTAATTGCATAGTTACGCAGTTTTGATACTGCCCGAAACGTCGCCTATTATGTTTTTCATTTGAAAGTCACAGTATTATTGGCGAATGTACTGCAGTTGACAAAATGGTGATTCATGAAAATATGTTCTCATGTGAACATAATGTTTTTTTGCACTTTACTTTAACCAAGGCAGAGTCTATCGAAAAACTCCGTGTCTTTTTGAATTAGAGATCTGAAATTGTAGGGTCGCTGCACTGGACTGTAGTTACAGATAGATTAAGACATATACATAAACACCTGTACTCCAAATTAGCAGAGCAGAGGTTACAGCACAATAATTGAGCCTAATGTGCACACTTAATTTGTATTTTTGCTCCATTCCCAAATTTCGTCTTATTGGTGTCACATAATGCACATGTGTTGTGCAATCGAACGAATATAATCCATTTGGCCCACGGAAGTGGATATCGCAGAGACAACTCTGAGATCCCTCCATCCACAGAGTAGGGGGCAGCACTTTCCGACTCGCCCCTGCCTCGACGGAGGAGTCTCTCACGTAGCAGTCAAATCAATATTTAGAATTTTAAAGAGTGCAGAAACAAATTTTACGTGATAGTTTTTTTGTGTGCAGTCACAGTGAATAGACTTTTTTCGAGTTTAACCAGAGATGGCTTCCTGGATTATAACACAGACTCTCCATGGTGCCAGCTCAGCCCTCGGACCTCTGAGCCACCCAACAATCTGCACATTTCCTCATTTAAAACAGAAATCGCATGTAAAATGCCCATCTCTCTCTAAAAGGCCACCTCTCTTAGTGTCCCAACCTCTTTCACGTAGCTTTTGAGCGACTCCGAGCTTGGATCAATACCTCGCAGTTGGCTACGCACGGTGCGAAAGAAGTTCAACATACATGTCAGTGGAATATTGCGCGTGTGATACACTGTAAGGGTATCATTATTAAATTGCATTATTATGCATATTTTAGCAAAATAGTTAGCGAATCTATTAAGGGAGCCTACATTTGACTTAAGTATTTCTAGGAATACGTCGATACTGGGAGATATTACCAAGCATATCGCTACAGTATCAATACAGGCTGAGTTGACTATTTCTAATGACTCTCAATCATTAAAGCCAAATGCGAACATATTGAGATGTTTGAATTTCAAGTGATAGTTGCATCGACATTATACAAGGCAGGTGTACATTTTAAGCTAAGCAGAGTTTGAGCCTGGATATGTATGTTGAACTTATCTCGCACTGTACATAGTTAACCGTGATAATCGAGATAGGTGCTTGGATGAGTGATCACCATGCAGAGATAGGTTGTCATAGGGCTTGCGGGGCTGCATTGTGGGCAGCTCAGCAAAAACAAATCATCTAAAAACAGATCCAATTTAAAAAATGTTAGGGATCGAGATGGCCGGGTGGCTTAGTACAGTGCTGAAGTGGCATCGCTGAGATCCTGAGTTCGAGTTCAGTTTCCAGCCATGGGAATTTCATTCAAATTCTGCTGCCCACAATGTAGCCCCGCAAGCTATATGACAACTTGCATGTGCATTATTGTACTGTGGGTCTATGCTCGTACACATTTATATATATGCGACCTGCCTTCACCAAGCTGCATTGACCAAGCACAGTGGTGGTGTATGTTCCAACGACCCCCCACAACCCGTGCAGCATGGGATGACACACATGTCGTACGTGTACATTACTAACCGAGTGGTGAGAAGTATTCAAAATGCATGACTAGCCTTGGCATGTGAAAACACAAACAAAATGTATTGTTACAAATTTCTAAAGCATGCGGTAGATTTTCCATCTGTATCTTACAATGACCCTGCTGGGCAAATATTTGAGGGGTAAGCGGTGAAAGGGAAACTGTGGTCTTCGTGCTTTTTGAGCCGGTCATGATGGAGCATCCCTGTGATCCAGCACTCTGGAGGCAAGGGTTGGTGCATCACGGAGAGATTTGTGAAATTTACAAACCCGCCGGGGTGGAAGATAACCAGGACAAAGCAAATGCAGCAAAACGGATGTAATCTATCTGTTGCGGAGCTTCGAGCGTTATCGCCTCGTGTGTGTGGGTTTCTTCCGAACACGCCTCTTTATGTAATGGCCAAACATCCCAATACAAGACTCTCGTAGAAGTGAGTCTTGAGGAAGTGGCCAGGTGGCTCAGAGCCCTGAGCTTGGTACCGCTCCTATCTGGGGTTTGAATCTGGGCAGCCACCTGTGATGAACCCAGGTTCCCAACTGTCATGAGTTGATCGTCTCAGTCTGTACACCAAAAACAGTATAAAGACGATGAGTTTAATTTGGGTTTTCACTTACTTTGGCAGAATTTCAGCTCTGAGAAATTAAACATACTGTATATGATTTTGCAGAGCGGGTGGGAAAGTTCTGCCCCCTATTGTGTAGAGCAGAAGTCCACATGAAGGGATCTCAGAACTAGTTCAGTGATATCAACTTTAATGGGCTGTTCTCTAACACTGGAAGGTGTGCTTCTCTGCTAGAGTACCGAATGGATTATTTATTTAATATTATGCTGATTGCACAATATATTTTCGGAAAAGGAGTCTTGAGACTCTTTGAGGCTTTCCTGGGTGGCAAGATGTTAACGCCCTCGCCTGGTATGCAGATCGTGGGTTTGATTTCGACTCTGACGCCCGTATATTTGAAGTTTACATCTTCTCTCCGTAGTCACGTGGATTGTTCTGGAGGACCACATTTAGAAACATGCGTTTCGAGTATTTTGCCGATTTTTAATTCCACGTGATAAGCCACTTTCTTCAGCTATCATTTGTGGCCAGGTCACTTCTGAAAAGGGGTATATAGCTCAGTGGGCCATACCTCGTAAAATAAACGTAGTTTAGTTTCTATTCCCACCCATGAGCCTTATAAATGTCTGTTCTTCCATCATCAACAGGAACGTGTAGGCGACAATCAAAGGCCCATTGTATGTATGTATAACTTCTTTTGCACCGTTCGTAGCCAACCACGCTAATCGGAGATGCAGCGGAAGGACAACACACGAAATACAAAAATCAGTTTTAAAGAAGCGAGTTTGCAATCGAGATTGAAAAGTGCATAGCTCTAGTGGCTTCCTAATATCGAAAGGAAGAGTATTCCAGATGGCCAGCAGAAGCGGATCCGAAAGCATGCGATGCAGTGACCGTCTTTGTTCAATGGCCAGCCGCTGCGAGGATGACCGGAGTTTGCATGATGGTTTACGCTCCTTGACGAGTTCAGTAAAGGTATTGTGGTTCACTTGTGGCAAGCACTATGTGTGTAACATACATACAAGTGATATTGAATACTGTAATTTTTTTTTATAAATTAGGCAATGTTGTATTGGCAGTGGTTCACAATTAAGAAAACAACTCGACAAATTTGTTAATAATAATACTGACCTTAGAAAGAAACTATATGTAGGCGAGGTTTTGCGCAATGCCCCTTCTTCAAAGCACATACATCGGCCATGGATAGAGTGTATAGAGTGTGAGTTGGAGTAAAGTCCAGTCTCAGACTCATATTAACCACTCTATCTCTCTGAAGTCTCTATTAATGTGCTATGGGA
Organism: Entosphenus tridentatus; assembly: GCA_014621495.2. Taxonomy (NCBI): domain Eukaryota; kingdom Metazoa; phylum Chordata; class Hyperoartia; order Petromyzontiformes; family Petromyzontidae; genus Entosphenus; species Entosphenus tridentatus. The sequence continues at coordinate 3,023,830 of CM025608.2, read as the reverse complement.
GAAGGGTCATTGCCCAATGCATTGCCTATCGCGTGTTTTATGTTGTTGAGTACATATTCACATTTATAAATGTATATTTTAAAAAAATTGTTCGTGATAGGCCAAATTTTATATTTTTCAAATGATATATGTGTGTACTTCTTTTGGGAATACTTTCCCGAGTGCACACATATTCAAATTGGCAAGCCTTTCTAATTCGGACAAAAGCAGTCAACAGTTGTCTATCTATGAATCGCTGCTGCCTGTCAGTTGGTCACATTTGCTGAAATGTATTTTGATGATGACCTAAGGACAATAATGTTCTTGATGTTCTCACAAACGGTTGACAAATGTATTGGAGAAAACTCTGGCATATGTGTGCATCCTAGCATGTGTGGTTACTTATGTACTTTCATGTGTGGGGAGTGGTAGTGTGGCAGTTAGCGTGCTGCACTACGAACTTGGCGACCCGTGTTCAATGCCCGCTTATGGCCACCAACACCAGTGACGATTATTGGAACTGGTCCTGGGCCTCCCCTCGGTCGGCTCAGCGTCAAACAAGTACATGATGCGGTATGTAAACATCTCCACAAGGCAGACAAAGGCGGCCGGGCGTAGTGCTGGCCACCCGCCCCCTCGTGTGCCATGCGGGCTTTCATAGGTGCTCGCTAACCGTACTTGCACCAAAAGTATGTTAAAGCTATATGGTGGACCGTTGTCTTTGATTACTTATGGCCAAGTAGAATAACTACCGAGTGCAGGCAGTGCAAATGCACTGGGGTCACAGGCCAGAGGGGCCCAGGAATAGGGCTACCAAAAGGTGTGAATGTGGACAGGAAGGCCCCATTTAATTAATTGCACCAGGGCCCATGCCAACTGTCAATCAAAACTGTAAATGAGAAGACAATATATAGCATTACAATAGAACAATTAAAAAAGACCCTCATCATAATAGAAAAAGCCCCATCTTGTCATTTACAGATTGTATTATTGTTGGCGTTACCAAGCTAATGGGCACCATATATCATTTCCAGAAGCAGGTTTGCTGAAGTAAGCATTGCTGACTGTACACTACTTTACTAATTCGGACAAAAGCAGTCAACAGTTGTCTATCTATGAATCGCTGCTGCCTGTCAGTCGGTCACATTTGCTGAAATGTATTTTGATGGTGACCTAAGGACAATAATGTTCTTCTTTAGGACATGCTGACGGTTTGTCATAATGTACAAAAGCTGAGTGATTTATGTACGATTTCGTGTGTCACTTAAAGCCCGTACCAACCACGTTACACCTATCACTGCTGGTAGCGAAATTATTTTATTTCCCTCACCTCTGTACATATTTTACACTTCATATAAAGGTTAGCTCACATTCTTAAGACGCCTCCTCCATCGTAAAACAGTTTTTGTGACCTGTGAATAGATGAAACTCGATCTGTGCTCACACCTTGTCCCTACAACACCCCATGCTCACTGCCCTCTCTTCGCTCTAAGATAAGTGACAAACACCCCCGTTTACTCGTAGAGACTTACAGGGGCAAGTGCTGTAAGCAAGTGAGGGCGAAGCGGCCACTCACTTATTTTGGGCTGGTGGTCTGAATAAGGCTGAGAGCTTTTGACAATGCCAATGCACAGCTCTGCATGTTGTTACATTTCTCTGTAAGCAAGTACTGAACATAGCAGTTTTGTGGGGCTATGCATCGCGAAGTGAACATGATGACCAGAGGATGTGATGTTAAGAGTTGCCTGAATGCTCAGGAGAAACTATATACCGTGTCAAAGCGGTGAACCGGCACCCTTGACATCCGGGGTTCAAATCCGGGTTTCAGCCACACATGGTCAACAATCATTGCATAAAACACCAGCCGATTACATTTTGGGTTTTAAGCCAACTAAGGATCACGGCATTAGCTCCATCTCTCTTTAGCAGGGTGGCTTTTGCTCTCATAAAGAGTATTATTATTATCATCTAAATTGATGCTTATTGTATAGTATTTACATTTAAGACCTTGAAAATGTGTCAAACACAAATCCAACACATGACAAAAGAAACCTCATTACGAATTACATCGGCATCTTGAATCATTATGATGGTACGTGAATGATGAGTGACCGGCCTAGCTCTGTCACCTATATTCCCTTGCCCGAGGAAACGTGGTGACCCGGGCCTCAACACAAAATGACTTCACACGCCATTTTCCTTATGATTATTTTTTTTGCGAATGATCCTATGCATTACTGCGCAGTTACACGGAATACAAAAAAGGCAATATCCTCTGAGTGGACGTCAGCCCATATAGCCATGGAGCCAGGCGACACAACCTCCTCTTCCAGCATGTACAGGGGCAGCCAGTCCGCCCAGTATGCCATGTCGCACTTCAGAGCGACATAATCTCCTGCATCGCACATTCACACAGCAGGCTGTTACGTACACCCCATTGGGACTGATGCTCATGGTTGGTTGGAATCCAACCGCTGCCCTGGTTACTACTGTCGTGTGTATTAACCATCTAAAACACCCGCCGTCTGCTTAACGATGTACGTTAAAGATCCCGTGACGTAATTCACAAAAGTAGGCCATTGTAGGCTGAAGTCAGGGCCGACATTTTAAATAAAATGTGCCCGACTGGACAAAAAAAAAACTGGCAGGACTCTCCTGAAAATGAGTCATGAGACTCAGTGAGCCTTTCCTGCGAAAACAAGTGAAATGAAGTGTGATAACAATTGAGAAGCTACACACATACACCGTGGTCACAGCGAAAACGGTTTAAATGGATCAACTGATGCCTTTGGAGGATGAAGCCGGGCAAATTAATGAACGGGTCATGATGAGGTCCTTGTTATGAACACCCACGTGTCTCCATTCCTCACCCCAGGCAGGGCAGATATCCCTCACCCTCAATTCTAGGGGCTGTAGTAACAACCAAACTGAGCATGAGACTTAAAAAACACGGGCGGAGGCTTGAAGATATTGACGTGGAGGGGTATCTACTTTACCGCATGTAGCTTGTCCAGTATCTTGGTCATTGCAGCTTGGTGGCAATTATTTGGTGGCGGGTGGAAATGTTACATATAACTGGTAGCCACGAGAGGTGTTGTCCTCTTTGCACTGGAGATGGTTCTCATGGTGACATTCAGCTGAGTGTCCATCAATCGAGCGATGGCTGAGCGAGTCCATACCCGGTGCACAATATTCTGATACAGAGGCACCCCCACATTGAGCCAGCTAGTCGAGCCGGCTTTGAGCTCGTAGGTGGCTTTGGTATTATGTCAATGACACACACTGTAAACTGGATGGCTTGTGCTTGGCTGAACTCGCCGTTTGCTGCAGTAGTCTGCTACTATGGCCAGTGACCTTGCCACGGTGATATGTGTGACGTCATCTTATTTATAACCAATTATTTATGTAATATTAAGCATGCAGACAGTTGAGTACTAGTTAGTGTGAAACTAGGCCTGCTTCAGCCTGGTGCCACTGCTTGGATTATTGCACCTCCTCGGGCAAGGGAATCTAAACGAGAATAAGTGGTAGTTGAGGAAATGTGGTGGTGGTGGTGGAGGAGGTGTGTTCGTGGAGGAGGTGTGGTAGTGGAGGAGGTGTTGTGGGGGTGTCAGAGGAGAATTGGTGGTCGTGAAGGAGGTGTGGTGGTGGAGGTTTGGTGGTGGTTTGGTGTTGGTGAAAAAGGTTTGATGGTGGTAAAGGAGGTGTGGTGGTGCAAGTGGTGTGATGGTGATGGAGGTGGAGGAGGTGCCGTGGGGGTTGTAAAGGAGGATTGGTGGTGGTGAAGAAGAAGGGGTGGTGGTGTAGGAGGTGTCCTTGGAACATTATATATCAGAGGATGTTTTTTGCATGTTTTGTCACAAGTATGTGTGTTTAATGCAGATTTGATGCCTTGAAAACGGTATCTATCTGGTGTTTGAACATCTTAACACCTGTTGTATTGCCAGAAAGGGTAAACCCCTCTTCGTATTTTTCATTAGATCTGTATCTGTCTAGTTGGCTGCAGAATCAATTTAAATGAAAACAGTCTTTTGTTTGCCACACTGCCGACATGCCCAGCACAACCCCTACCCTCCATAATAGAGGTTTTTGGGTTAGAGCGTGTAAATATATAAATGTGTCGTTAAAACCCGCCACCACCCGTCACAGCCAACTAGGGGTTGTCACAGAAACATAACATGCCAATTCGTCACTAGTACAGCACACCGGTGTGTTGGAGAGCCAAGCCACAACATTTACAATCTGAGTACGACGTTTCGCCAGTAATTACACTAGCTTCATCAGGCGACAGCCAGATTTGTGGAGAAGTCTTACTGTTTAGTTCCTTATATAGAGGCGTAGATGTGTTGACCACGCTTCTGCGCTCTTGCACAATGTGGAGGGGGGTGAGGAATACTGAGGCAACGTACATTATGCATGTGCATTATGCGAGCCCTTTTAACTTGTCCTTCTTGTCTATTTTGTTTATTTAAATAGCCCTACCAACGGTAATCCATATTGAAGTACGCGGCCCTTCGCAGGCATACATTTTAATAATGTATTATTTGATGATTCGCTTCTACGCAGCACGAAGGCGGTAGCTATCCGAACGGTTAACGTTATTTTGATTTCTTTCAATTTCGATAGATTATCTAATTAGTCTTGGCCAGTAGTAGCTAGTTTTGCACAAAACTTCAACATTATCAAAATCAATTGAGTGTCCTTGTTGGCACGTATGTTCTGCTACTACTGACAATTGTATTTGGGATAATTTAATATTTCTTTGATGTTCTTTTAGTCTCATGCTGATCATTCGTCCTGTTTGCCCAACATAACATTTACCACACGTGCAGTTAATCCTGTACACATCTTCTGTTGATAGCTTCAGCAATACATATTTTGTACCAGATATTAATTTTTGTATTTTATGTACCGTGCCAAATTTGACTCGGATGTTTTGTTTTTGACAAACATCTGGCTAGTTTATCAGTTACTCCCGCAATGAACGGTATTTTGATCGTTTTAATTACTTGGGCAGTTTCAATGCTCTTGTTATTTGATTTGGTTTTGGTATTCAATGCCCTGTTGATGTGTGTATCATTGCAACCGTTCATTTGCAGCGCTTCTTTAACATGTTGAATTTCACTTCTCAGACTGTCACCATCTGACACTTTCTTAGCTCGATGAATGAGCGTCTTGATAAGAGCAGATTTCTGTGCAGGGTAATAGAGTGACTCTGCATTCAGATAGGCGTCAGTATGCGTTTTTTCGGTAAACACTGCTATTTTACCATCTCTACCCCGTACGAGCAGAATAACCAGAAATGTTAGAGTTCTGTCAGCTTCCACTTCCATGGTGAACTGGATGGATGGGTTTTGCAAGTTGAGATTATTTTAAAATGCGTTCAGTGTATCTTTGCCGTGTGGCCAGACCACCAATATGTCATCCACATATCTAAACCAAGCAGATGGTTTTAGTGTGTATGAAGCTATTGCTTTTGTTTTTAAATTTTCCATGTACAAATTCACTATCACAGGAGACAAATGAGAGCCCATTGCTGCTCATTACTTTTATTTATAGAAGTCACCTGGCCACAATAAGTAAGTGTTCTTTTGACAGTGTTCAGCTAGTCTTGGGATATCTTTGGCTAAACCTTTGTTCGTTACCAGTGTCGAGTCATTTAATTGACTCGTTGACCGGAACCCTCGTGAACAGATAGGTCACATCAAAACTTAATATATTTAATTATATTTACAAGATGTTCAGAGTTTTGATGAACGAAGAGGTCCTACCGATGTAGGGCTGTATTTGTTTCGTTACGTATTGTGCTAATTTGTACGTGGAAGAGCCTATTTTACTAACTATAAGTCTTAATGGGACATCAGGTTTGTGAATTTTTGGTAGCCCATAGAGTCTTGGTGGTTTTGATGCCCTTGGTTTGATCAGGTATTGCTCTTCCTTGAGAATTGATGACTTGGCAATGATTTCCGTTGTTTTACGTTCCAAGGTGCTGTTTGGGTCTCGTTTAATTTTAAGGTAGGTACCTTCATCACAACAGTCAATCGGCCGTTATCAGCAGCAATAATTTGGATATTTTTATTTGCTCTCAATTCACTTAAGGCTTTTGCTTCACTGAAGTTAATATTTGTTTTTGGCAATTTGCTGTTTTCAATCATATTGACAACCTCGTGCCTAGTCATCTCAGTTTGATTATAGGGGAGATGTCTAACTGCTGATTCCACTTCAGCAATTATCTCATCGACAGGGATTGTACGTGGGGCAACATGAAAGTTCAAGTTCAAAGGGCTCGCATAATGCACATGCATAATGTACGTTGCCTTAGTAATCCCCCCCCCTCTCCCCCACATTGTGCGAGAGCACAGATACGTGGTCAACACATCTACGCCTCTATATAAGGAACGAAACAGTAAGACTTCTCCACAAATCTGGCTGTGGCCTGATGAAGCTAGTTGTAATAACTGGCAAAACGTCGCACTCAGTTTGTAAATGTTGTGGCTTGGCTCTCCAACACACCGGTGTGCTGTACTAGTGACGAATTGCCATGTTCTGTTTACGTGACAACCCTTACTAATTGGCTGTGTCGGGTGGTGGCGGGTTTTAACGACACATTTAAGCGATTTAACCCAAAAAAACTCTATTATGGATGATATTGGTCGCGAAAGCCTACGTGTTAAACTAACCCCTACCCTGAAGCCTGAACCTTTCAGACATCAGCAGATGTCGCAAAGTGAAAGGAACCCCAGTGCTAAGCGCTAAAAACGCCAGGGGCAAACGAGTCTTCCTTCAAAGAGGTTGACATAAAAGTCATCATTCTACCCCGACACTGCAGTAATTAATTACACGAATGCACAAATATTAAGTAAAATGTTAGTCGCATCTGGACCAATTTTTTTTCCCCTACCAGCAGCACTACTCGTGTCGCCGTACTTCGAGAAAATGCAACACAAGTTTCAAACAGGTTTTATCTTAGGGATGAGCGCAGGATTTCATTTTTTGTTAATCGTATAAAACTATTTGCCCGTGTCACGCGACAGGAAGGATTAGTAGAGTCAGTTGTGCAAGAGGGTAGACAGGATAAGACGCCGGGCAGGGGGGGGGTATAACCAACCTATCTAACCCAGGAAATCTAGGGTAGCGGGGGGGGATAAACCCCCCTTAAAAACAGAAAACCAACACGTGGAGTTGGAGCATTTATATTGTCCCTGTGCCTTTCCGAGTTCCTCTCCCTTTAACCCACTGAGCGGGGATGCCCCTCTTTTCCGGTCCCTGTTTCCCCGGGCCGACCAGCTCATCTTAAGCTCGCTATAAGAGGGGGCCACCTGACCTCGTCGCCGATTACATATTCTTTCTTTTAAATAAGTGTTATTAACGAATGTGTGGAGTTTTTTGTTACTTGTGCTTATGCACAACTGACAACGCAGCCTTAATTGCTTAATTTATATTTGGCTGATTTTGCCCTGATTTCTATTTTCTGTGTTTGTATGTTGTTGCTGTTGTCAATTTGGTTACCCAGGTCACTCTTACAAATGGGTCAATGCTGGTCTCTTGAGTTCTCACCTGGTGAAATAAATACATTTTAAACTAATACCCTAGGATGTGCGGTTCTGGCAAGCGGAATGTGTCCTGGGGCCTCACCTAGATCGACTCAGTCGTAAGTGTAGCCGTATGATGTGGTGTGTGAATATCAACACTGGGAATTTAAAGGCAGCCTGGCGTCTGATGTGGTGGCCACACAACCTTTAATGTGCCATGCTGACCTTAACATGAGCAGGCTCACAGTACTTGTCTTATATAGCCTAGAAACTCAATGTGGCTATTGTTGATCTTCGTCTTATGTGTGTGTGTTTATATCTGTTCGTCAATGTACATGTTCACAGTGAGTGTGTTTATATGAGAGTGTGTGTGTGTGCGTATGTTCAAAGTGTGTGCGTGTGTGTTCATACAGTGCACATAATTAACAATGAGTGAGGATTATAGATTTGAAGTTTTCGTGACTGCAAGGATCCATACTCTTTGGTTCTTTCGGTAAAGTCACGTAGATGAAAACTAAAAATAATAATAAAAATAATCAAATGAAATTTAGTTATTTTCATTTCATTATTTTATTTTTTATCTACGTGACTTTACCGAAAGAACCAAAGAGTAATGAGTGAGGAATGTGGTGTCATAACCTGAACGCACACACGCTGCACACACCTAGGGTCCCGGTGGGGGATCGCCTGGCACCACGGGTTTTCATCCGAAGGGCCCCTAGCGGGGATGTCCCACGGTTTTCCAGTGCCAAAAGATTGGCCGACCCCCCAGGAAAAATTACATTGCGGCCCCCCTTAAATTGGCCTAAAATTGTATGGGCGCATAGAAGCTCACTGGGCTAACCGCAATAAGACGCTCACAGCACCGGGGAGGGGCCAGGATGAAATATTACACGAGCAGCACAGGCGAGGAGGTGGGAGGGAAATTCCTGTTGACGCCGTGAGTGTGTATTCGCGGACGGCCACTCCGATTAATGATTAAACCGGCTAAGTCAGGGGTGAGGGGTCGAGGAGAAACGGAAAGTAGCGCTCCAGGTAAGGACGGGGCATCGGTTTGAAATCACAGGTAAGCGCACGATTGGCTGCACCAGATGAGGTCACCTGGATTAAAAAATTAAGGGGATAAAAAGGCCAGGACAAAACGGGTCAGGGAGACTTCTTCTCGAACCGCCCAGCCACCCGGACCGACTCGCAGCCACTCGTAGCGTTCGTGAGACGCCAGCGAGTGCTGCTACGAGATGACTCTAGGCAAGGCCCATTCTCATCGCCGTCCCTCCGACTCCCACAGCATCCGATCGACACTGTGAGTGTGTCTGTGAAGTTAGTAATAGAGTGTGGGAGCACCTAAGGGACTGGGTAGGAGCAGGGTCGGCACTGCTCGCAGAATATTTGCTCCAGGCAGCACAGGGTTTTTCTTTAACGCGCTGATAATAAACTTTAGTACAAAACCTCGGCGTGGTGTTTGTGATTTGAGTGTGTGTGTGTGAGGCGCGTGTGTATTAAAACATAAACGGCCGCCGACGCTCGCGCGTGTTCGTGCAGCAACAATAGTATTAACTGGGAGGCGCGCGCGTGCGTGGTATTAAGACATAAACGGCCGCCAGCGCGCGCGCGTGCCCGAGCAGCTGTGTCTTGTGAGTGTTAGGTAGAGTGCGGGGCACAATATAACAGCCCGCAAACGTGCGCGTGGATGTGCAGTGGCTGGAGCGGCAGCGGCAGCGCGCGCGTGTGTGGTAAATAAGCGCCTGCAGGGACGCGCGCATTCACGCCACCACGTTCGTTTTTGAGGTGGTGTACGTGGGAGTGTGCGGGATAACCCCAGGCGGTGGTGAGCCAGCCAGTTAGCTATGTCCCTCAGAGAGGGCGCTGGCGCGGGGGGTTGGGGGCGATCACCCGATCGGCGGGGGCCCGGCGAGAGGCGACCGACGAGGGGGAGGAAGGAGTGGAGGGGGCGGACGTTGCGCCCCGCCCGCCCAGCGGGGGTGAGGGGGCGTCGGCCTCCACAGGAACGGTTAGTAATATTTAAAATAATTAACTAAAAATGTTCATCATAAATGCACAGCCCTTTGTCAATCCACTGCTGGACGAAGGCCTCCCCACGCCGTGCCAGATGTGTGGTTTGTTGTATGGTTCCGAGAACTGATGTGCGCCATGGCTGGGAATGTAAGGTTTGTGTTTTAAATAATAAAAATGCAAAAATTAACCGTCTAGCTAAATTTCAAGTGTTCATTAAGAGAGTTTGTTGTGACAACCATCCATTAAACAAAGCACGCATCTTAGCCCCACGTGGCATTGTGTTGGTGTGCGTGGTGACGTGCGTGTTTGTGCACTTTTGGGGAGCGGTTAGCGCACTGTGTTATGAACCAAGCGGTCTGATTTCGACTCCTGCTCACGGCAAACATCAGTGAGGAATATCTGAAGTAGTCCTGGGCCTACCCTAGGTCGACTCAGCCTCAATGGCGTACTTGGTGCGATGTGTAAACATTGCCACTCGGGAGACAAAGGCAGTCCAGTCAGGCATGGTGCTTGCCACCCACCCTCCTTGTGTGCTGTACCCAACTTCATAGATGCTCGCTAGCAGCACTTGCCCCAATAGTTTGTTAAATGGCTCTATGAGAGATCTTTGTGCGATCAGATCGAGTGCCTTAAATGGTCCGGGCACGAGACTCCGATTTCGGAATTCAAATCCCGACCGGGGGGTTATGTTTCAAACTAATTAGCCACATAACCATGACACTTGTGATGGATGGTGGTGCAGTGGTTTTACAAAACTACGCTATGAACTCGGTGATACCTGAGTTTGCCCCCCCGCTTCACCAACCTGCACTGACCAGGGTGGTGAAGTGTGGTTAAACACATTGACCACCACAGCATGGGGAGGCCTTCATTTAACATTGGATTGACAGCTGTAAAAATGGGCAGATTGTTCGTGTTGCTTTTATGGTAAATGACACGGTTTGATGGTATGTTTTTTTTTAGGATACCTCCAGTCGCCAGAGATACCTCAGGGCATAAAAGTTCACACCTGCCCTTTACTGCTGGATAAAAGCCACCCTATGCCACGTTGTTCATGAGGGTTATTTGACTATACAATACTTGACGCTGGTCAACACAGAGTTGGTAAAGGAACCGATTCAGATATCACTCACCACTGCGGTTATCCACGTGAAGGAATATAACTCAAGTCACCAGGTTCACTGTGCAGTGTGCTAACCGCTACGCTACTGCTCTTATCCAGTTTAAAAAAAGCGAGATTTAGTTTTTTATAAATTAATAACGAAAACATTTTTAAGATGGGCATCACTTCTAATGAAATTGAGAGTGGTTTTCCCATCGATAGGTTGGCTCGCTGTCATGAGAATGCGGAGTTTCCAACCAGGAGGGGTCTGGGACTGGTTCAGATATCACTCACGACTGCTGATATCCATGGCTGTTCGTCAGATTATTAATGTTTTATATATTGTTTCTGTTTATTGTAAACAAAACACACGAGCCCGTGTTACAGCACGCTGGGCGACTTGCATAACCAGGCGTTATAATTAATTGCCGACGCAACTCAACCACATAAAGGAGGGGTGGTAAAAGGTGGGGAAGAGGGGCCCGCTGCTCGAACCACGTCGGGAAGAGGGTGACAACTTAAATGGGGAGAGGATCATTGGGCGAGGGGGAATATAACCAACCTAAAACCTGGGGAAGGGGAGTGAGGGATAGGGGAGAGAGAGAGAGGGGGGGGGACAATTTTATACATTTAAAACATATTCAGTGAAATGGGTATTGCTGCATGGAACATCAACAGTGGTTGTCCTACGGAGAGACTGGCTTCCGCCACCATAATGTGGAGTTTTTTCACCGCCGGCTCAAACTGCCCCAGTGTTCGTTTCGGCAGAAACTGCTCACTGACGTGTGTGCGTGCGCATGCCTGTGTAAGTTGTTTTAGCGGCGTTGCTTGATGTGTAATGTACACAAGATCACTGTCAAATGCCTTGACATTTGTGATGTGCAAACTCACTAAAGCGTATCCAGGAAACAGAATTGAAAAAAAATGTGCACTTATCCACCATATGAAACGTTGCGGGCAGACACTTGCCTGAAACTATAAGGTGCTATTTTTCTAAACTTGCTATATGGTGTCTTAGGTAACACAAGATATTGATTATAGTGTATCTAATATAAGCTGATATTTGTCATCTAAATATATATATACATGAGCCAATGCTTACAAATTCATAATTCCGATAACTGGAATATCTGGAGAAAACTCATGCACATGGAGGAATAATGCTCAAAGCTATGCACAGATAGATTCAATAACCCATTGCTGTACTGCCATCTCCTGGTCACTGTGCACAGCAAGCCTAAAATACCTGGTATTCCCAAGCAGTCTCCCATCAAAGCGCTGACCAGGCTCAGGCTAACTTTGCTTCCCAAACCTGACAAGATCGGGTGCATTCAGTCATATATAGATTTCGTATGTGTGACACACAGACATTCTGTCTCACTTTTACACAAATATAAACATTATAAATGAATATATTAATTTAGAAATCCAGCCCCTTTGTCGATCCACATTGTCTGTGTCAGTCCTGAGGGGTGGTAGTGGGCTGGAGGTTGACCATATTTCACCACGCTGGTCTCTGCAGCTTGGTGATGGAGGATGAATGGCGGCGGCGACGACGACGACTGGGGCGGATATCGCTCGGCACTGATGTTCGCCATGGCCGGAAAATCAAACTCAGGCCTCCGGGTGTCCACGAATGTCATTGTAATTTCGACTTGTAACGTGCCGCACAGTATTGGCTCACGCTCAAAGAGAGAGAGAGAGATCGACTCAAAGGCGTGAGGAGTGAACCAAAAGACGGGCGGTAATGGAGGAGCCTCGCGGTGAGCAGGTGCCAAATGACCCTCCCCTCCACGCTCTGCGGTCCCATATATATGAAGGTGTTATTGACCAATTTATGAGTTTTATATGTGGGAGGAAAACGGAACACATGGAGGAAGCTTGCACGTGTAAGTGGGCCACAATCTATCCCATACAGAAGGGCCAGATTATATTTGTACGCACTTTGCCGTACCCCATTTTCCTCACAAGACACTGTTGTGGTACCTCGACGCCCATGAGAAAGGAGCTTCACATTTGTGTGACCCACCAACCCTCGCCTCCACAGTGCTGGATGACGGGGAATGTGCCGCGGTCGCCCGGCAGTTTGCTAACCGCTGTACCAGCACTGCCCATGTATCCGCATGGACGTTTACAAAATAATCGTTAAACGTTCTTGTTTTCAGTAGCCCATGTCTCTAAAACAATCTTTACACTTGTTGTGGCATATTGCTAAAATGTGTTCAGCATCCGCCTTTAGACATCCACACTCCCTTATCTGTGCGATCTCTACAACACACGCATAGGACAGCGTTTAATCTTCCCATCAATCCCCACAGCTATGCCTCTGCCCGGCAACTATAAACAACACCCTGAAGTCGGATAAAAATACTTGTACAGATTTCCTACAGACAAATCACCCTTAAACGCTCCCGCTCTTACGGGACCTTGCTAGTACTCTAATGGGGCCTGGTTAGTACTTAAATGGGTGATCACCTGGGCTTGCCAGATGTTGTAGACGTGGTCCTGTGAAGTGTGGCCAGATGTCAGTGCTGAAAGCCACCCTCTCGTAAACTTGGCTAAAGCCAAATACTCATTCATGGTACTGTGGCCGGGCATGTGAGTGCAGGACCCTGATGAAAAGGAGTGTTTAGAATCGCTGAGGCTTTGCTGAGTATATAATTAGCATCATTTATATTCCTTGAAAATTGGGTATTGCTGTAGTTGTGATGGTGTAGACGGCATTGGGCTTAGCATGCCCCAAAGCGATGTTTGATAATCAGTCACTGTGGACATTCAGAGTTCGGCATTGTCAATTCCATTACATCTTTGCTATTGACAAGCATTCGTTGTGTTACCAGTTCAATGAAGGCCAGATTGTTTTGGCACTGTGACCGGGTTCAGGCATGCGTCGGTGGCTTGAAGCAATTGGATTGGTGCCTTTGAGGTCTTTCGCAATGTGTAGATAAACAACCACACACATCGATGTAGCTTTCGGTGGTCATTGTATGAAAGGGTTTCTAATAAGTGGGGATTTCCAGATTCTTGGTGGGGTGGAGGGATTTCCACTGCTATTTCCAGCCCGTGTTTCTGACGCAAATATGATGTCATGTCCATTGCAGTTCATTGGTTGAGTTATGAACATTTTTTATTTAATAAAACACAGGTAAAGCCACGTAGATAGAAAAAATAATAAAATCATAAGTAAAACGAAATAATAGTGTAGGAGGACGGGAAGAAGATGGGGAAGAGAAAAGGAGAGAGCGATTTTGGGAGGTAAGGGATAGAGGAGGGAAAGTAGATATTGAACAGATGGCTGCTGCTGCCAGCTTGTGCGACACTGCCGCTATCTTGCTCCTGATTAGTCATCTCGGCCCTATAATAGTTAATATCTGAGCACAGTGGCACTTGCCTATATGTTATTGCCTTGAGGCAGGGGATGGTGTATCATATAGATTTGTGAAACTCCCCAAGCACATATTATGGCCTGCACAATTTGGCCAGGAGATGAAAGGACAGCAAGTGGGTCCTAACACATATATACTGACCATTTAGTGCTATCCCATCATATGCGCGCATTCTCACAAAACACTCCATATAATGGAAATGACCAAACATCGCAAAAATAAGAAAGAAATTAATTGGTAAGGTGCATTTCATCCGTAGATCCCAATGCACTGGAGGATCCTCCTTTTTTATATGGATACCAAACTGAATTGTCTAATTCTCAGAGTTGGAACAAGCCATAGGTGTATAACTGGCATTGTGTGGTTATTGGTGACCGGGCTGAGACTGTCAACTCACTATCATTGAAAATGCAAATTTAATGTATGTATGATGAACTTATTTCGGAGTGTTACTCCGAGGGGTGGCTGAAACCCTAATTAAAACTTAGGTTCAACAGCAGTGCTGACTCAGTGCTCTGATACAGTATCGTCCTCTTGAACCATTTTAAATAGAAGTCTGTCATACATGATATATACCCTAACCCACCACATACAAATAAGCAGGAGCTTCCATCAATTCCAGCTCTGTATCCATACCCATGTTAAATAATTTTGGACCTGATTGCACGGCACAAAATAAGTATACTCCAGTTTCCACCATTTACATGCGATTCATGCCGGCATTAAATTATAACTGAATCGCAATTCCCTACAAATTACCCCATATCATCTGAATGCACCCGATCTCATATTTTACGAGATAAGGAGTGCCGAGCTTGGAAATCGTTTTTTTATCACGGTTGCCGAACACGGACCCAAAGGCATATGCCCAGTGCATAGCAACACGTTGTTGAAATAGATACGAATTCGTATGTCTCTTGAATGGAAAAAAGTTATAATTTTTAAGTCGAGCAGTGTGAGGTAAAGAGCAGTGGTGTTTGAATGGGTGACCACCAATTGAGGTGGTCACGAGTGGCCGCATAGCAATGGATTTAGTCCGCATATAGAAAGAATATAATGGCTGTGGATTTAATCTATGTGTAGATTAAATTATCCTTCGTAGGCAACGTTTTCTCCAGGTACTCTGGTTTCCTCTCATAAGCCAAACAATCATGAATATAATGGACCAAATAGCCCAAGCAAAAACTCTCCAGAAAAATAATTTGAGACTCAGTGAGGCTTTCCCTGGGTAAATTGGCATTATTATTGCTCTTTGCAATGTACAATGGCCTGCAAAATAACACTATCTTTACGTTAGTTGAGATTGACATTTAAAATATATTAAATGTATAAAATGTTTTCTTATAAAACGATATTTATAGTTTCAGTCTCATGATGGTATATTCAGAATACAGATTAGCTGTGTAGAGTAGCAGAGCTCATAGCTGTGAGGCCGTGCGTTCACATCCTGGCCAAGATTTAGACAGCCCCCTCATCATTAACTTCCCAATGTCAGTGAAGCAAGTGCCACGTTGTGAGCTGCATTATTTAGTATAAATTGTGGTTAATTTGTAAATTGTGGTTCATTTGTCAAGGTACTCCACTTAAAGCAACTGACTCGCAATTACAAATCCCCAATGGGATCGACTCGGCCCATTGTCGTGCTGGGGCCAGAAGCAAGTCATCACCAGTATGGTTAAGTATGGTCATACAAATCCCACGACTGATGAAGTATTCGCAGTGGATTGACAAAGGGACTACAACAATTTCTGGTGTATCAGAGTAGGGTGTGTGTGATATTGTAAATATGTCAGAACGTAAATATATTTTCACATGTGGAGGTGTTTTCATATTCACGGCTCTCTGATGTCTCGTTTTATAAAGTTGACAGCGTATCTCTTCATAGTGCAGTGACTCACTCAGAGACACTAAGAGTAGGAGGCACTCTGTTTATTAACACGGCCTGACAGTAACACTTAGTAACTACGGTTCCCAATCAGGACAGCTGGTAGACTGCCTGACTGGCGACGCCGAGATCATGAAGAGAAGACGATGGTGAAGACTCCAGTAGCACGACAGGATCCGGCTTCAAACGACAGCCCCGAAGTCCTCTTCCGGGGCCCATCTTTTACAGTCCTGTCAGCGTGGCCTGGCTCCGCCCCCGGCCACGCCCCCTTCTGGAACCTACTAGCGGGTTCTCGATGTGCCCCTTCCGTGACCCTTCCCTTAGATCCCTCTCTCCGGTCTATCACCTGACCTGCTGTCAGGGCTGCTGTAAGCTGCCGATCCCCTTCCCTGCCAGCAACCAGCGCTATGTTGCTATGTGACCGATTCTGTAACTACAATAGTATGCAATAAAAAATATGATGCAGGCTTTTAAAGCTTTGAATAAACATGTTGTGTGACATGGCTCACAGCAATATTTAATGTAAACGTTCAAGCACAAGGTTCACGTATCAATTATAATACAATAACAATTTACAACCCTCTGTCAATCCACTGTTGGATGAAGGCCTCCATACGACACATTTATACTTACACGATCTAACCCAAAATCCTTTATTATGAGCAGTTCTTTATTCAAAAAGGAAGCCTCATTCAGTCGTAAGTCTACTTTTAGGATGTATGGCCAATTCCTTTTTGAGGATTGTTGGCCGTTTCCTTGTTTGAGTAATATTGTGTGAGGTAGATCCTGAAAAAAAATCCAACCCATACAAGACGAAAAGTTTTAGCTAGCACAGATAGATGGGAAATATACTTGCTGTACAACCTGCCATATGCATCTTGCTGCCCTGGAAAGTGTACGTGGAAAACGGCTCCACATCGACGTAAACAATCTACCCTTACTCCAAGTTTGTAGAATAACACACCCGGGTGCAGTGAAGAAAATAATAATACTAAGAGGAACAGCACAAATCATTACCGGATTACAATATTTCCCTGCCAGATAAATACAATAGAAAACAGACAAGGATCTGTTTAACTGGTATAAATAACATTTCCTCCATCACTCAAATAAATTGTGTTCCAGCAATTTCAGCAGGCAAACTCTGAACAGCTTTTGACTTTCGAGTCTCATCAGCAGTGTGACCTGTTAAACAAATTTTGCTTGGCTGTTGTTACAACTGAATGTCAGCTTGGTAACACTTGTAGCTTAAATACAAAAACAGGCCACCCAGTGTTGTGTTCCAATCGTATATATATTATGTTGCGGACAGATTTTAGGGATGTAATTCAACAAAAAAATACTTAAATGTTACTTCTAAACAGCAGCTGGCATTTGGACATCCGCAAAGCCGGAGTGGTGGGGGGGGTCACGGGGATTTCCCGTTCTTTGTTTTCAGTCCACATTGCTCAGCCACACCCTGTTCAAAGTGTCCGCCTCTTTTTGCTACATTCTCAGAAAATTACATCACCACTAGCAACACATGTTAATGTGATATGACGTAGCTACAGAAGTTAACCTGGGGGTAGAGGGTGAGTCAGCATGTGCATTAAAGTGGTAAAATACATGTGTATATATTTAAACATCACACGGTCAACTGACAGTCGATGGAGGACCTGACTTAGACCTGGTTAAAACACAGGGATAATGTCAATGAATCTTTAACTGCCAAAAACACATCAAAGTGTAATTTTATGTAGCCTAGAATAAATTATTGGGTGGATTTACGGATACAATTGTGTAAATCTGGGTGAGTGGCTTTTCACCCACATGTGGTAGTGAGTTAATCATAAACTTGTATCTGAGTTACAAACAACACTTTGATTTTTGTTCGTATAGATTTTGTACAATTCATGATTTTTGGGAGTCACCTCGTATCAATCTGTGCACTTATTAAAGAGTCTGATAGTTTTTGATTTCCTCTTCTGGGCATTTCCATTAAATGGGGGTATACTTTGTATTTTAATTCCAGACGTAATTACATTCAACTTTTCTGTACCGTGGTCAGAGCCTTATGATTAATTCCTACTGAACCCTTATAATCTTTTCCAAAATCTAGCTCTCCATGTTTCAGACGATAAAAAGTCTAAGTTTCTTCGAAAAATCTGCCTAGTTCTCTGAGCCTCAGGAATGTAAAATGATCCATAAAATCCGAAAAGCTTCAGTGGTGGTTCTGGGCTCCAGGTTGAGGAGGCAACAATGTTGCCTTGGGTTTTCCAGTCACAGGTGACACGTGCAGGTGGAATTATTGAGTGACTCGAATTCGCTGGTAGTGGTTTCATCAACAGTACTTCCTCTAACAAACAGTGCATGCAGGCCATGCAGCTTCCTATGAGTCATATTTTGGAGGGAGCCCAGCACCGGTGCATTATCACATGTTGATTTACAATTATCAATTAACCCACCTGCACGTGTAACCTGAAACAGGAAAAAACCCAAGGCGGAATTTGTGGCCTCCTTAACCTGGAGGCACGACGTGCCACTGCTGAGATTGATACAGTGGCCAAGTACTTAAACATCCTAAAAGTATTAGTTGAATCTTGGCAGCTTCAGACACTGATACTCAACCCTAGGATTTCTAAGGTTTCTAAGCCCCGTACAGTGAAATGTACATCTAATAATCCTAACAATATCTGAGTATAGCTCTTTGAGACTAAAACTAACACTTAACACGAGGACATTTCAATGGCACCTTGTGTAATCAACTAGTTGCGTGAGTAAACTCATACATAAAATAACAGGTTGATTAAAAAATTATGCCAGGTTTTTTTACACTCACAGACATATCCCATTTCTCTCAGTGACAATTAAAATATATTTTTAATTAAAAAACACATTAGTATTCATGTGCGATTAAGAAAAACCTTTGCCCAAAACGTCACCTTTTATATATTTTTTAAGGGTACAGTGTTATTGTCGAATGTGGGGAGTTTTTAGTTATTTGTGCATGTGCATCATGAGCCATCGCAACAAATCTTTTTATTCACCGATTATTTATTTGTACATTAGTCTTGCTGTATTTAGAACATCCAGAATTCTAAGAAACCTAAGTACACCTTAAATCGTTTTCTTCCGTCATTAACCATTAATTATAAACTGTAAGAACTGATCAACCTACTTCTTTAAGACGTGGTCAGCAATAACAAAAACATAACAGTCTTCCCAAAGGGCACATTTTGTCACACCTGACCACACAAGCAAGACCTGTTTCTGCAACTCTTGCACTATTAATCCTGCGAAGGGCCAATCTAAAAATGTTCTCAAAATCTTTACCAGTGGTATGCTAGACTAAATGTGCACATTCTATATTATATTTTTTGTTATTAAATGTTGGACTAGTTCCATTGAATGAATGTTAAAAAATACAACCAGTTCTAGGAATTTGCGTGAGTCATATCTTTTATTGTATATATTACATAACATGTTACGTTGCCTATGATAACATAATCTGGAATGTGCTGATCTCATTAGATTTTAGAAAGGTAAGCAAGATTTGAGCTTGGATGGGCGACCACCATGAATGTAGGCTACAGGGTAACGTCGTGGGTAGCAGAGGCCAATACAGCAACATCCATTGCTCTACTGCTGTTATACACTTCAAGATCTATGCACCCCACCTTCCCCAAACCGCACTGACCAGCGTTATGAAGTATGGTTAAATAGTTCCCATGACCTGTACTGTGTGGGGCGGCTCTCATCCAGCAGTGGATTGACAAAGAACTGGACATGTGCATGTTGTTAAGTTATTGCCGACTGTTGGTGACTATAACCACTGTCTCAGATGAGCTTCGACTGCATGTATATTTTTCCAAGTGGATATCGGCACAATAAAAAGATGCGACTAATTATTCCAATCTATGGCTACCCATCACTTCCCTACCCTCCTTGCCTGTGTCTGGGAACGCCATCTCCATGAGCTATTGCAGTGGCTCGTAACTTTCCACTCGCTCCAGCAGGGCTTCTGTGTATCCAGGTGAATAGTACCTGCAAGGCGACGGGCATGCAGACAAGGGGGGTTAGGTTAATGCGGTGGAGCACAACCCCAATGGAGTGATTTCAGGGCAGGTATGCCTTGGGTCATGAGGGTGCCATGGTGGCGAGATGTTAACTACCTTGCCTGGTATGCAGGAGATCGTGGGTTCGATCCCAAACCTGATATCTATTTATTTGTAGTTTGCATGTTCTCCCCATGGTCACGTGGATTTTTCTCCGAGTCCTCCAGTTTTTCCATTCACATTTAAAATCAACGTGCATTTTAAGAATTTGGCTGCGATAAATGTCCACGTGATAAGCCACTTTGTTGAGCTATCAGTTGTGGCCAGGTCGCTTCTGAAAAAGAGCTATATAGCTCAGTGGGCCTTACGTGGTAAAATGAAAAACTATTTATACATAGCTGGAGTTTAACTTCTATATTTGGGGGGCAGGGGTTCGCTTTGTCTCTCACATTATGGTCAAATTACCTCCATGCCCCACATGGCGTGGATTGACAAAGGGCAGCACATGTTCACGTGCATATTTATACGTGCATCAAATTAGAGTGTATGTTCCTCCACTCAAATAAGCATTGAAAAGTGATAATCTTCACAGACAGTCTTAAGTCAGTGGTGATAAACAAAAATCATTGACTGAGAAGTAGGAATATAACTACTTACACCTTTGGATAAACTGACACCTTTCAATGTAATGTGGATTGTTCACCACTGGCTTAGGGCTGCCAACACAATCGTTTGCTGGCTTGGGCAAAAACACATTACTGGAATGATAATGGCCAACGGTCGAGACTAATGACAGACTGGAAGCTAAAGGAGGGAATGTGCCCAACAAGTCATCCACTGCATGTGCAGCAGCTAAATGGATTGCAGGAGCTAAATGGATTGCAAAAGAAGAAGATGGCTTCAGGAGGCCTTCATCCAACAGTGGCCAGATCATAATAAATTATTATGATCATGGTCTCAGGGAGACACTTTGCATTGCCTTGGTCTAATGAAGACTGCATGCGTAAAGCGAGACACGCAGCAGTATGTGTGTCACATGATCAGCTCGGTAAGATACCTGACGACCTCCTCTGGGTAGCAGGCATTGATGGTGTTGATGTATTCGTAGAGCGCCGAGCCCGGCTCCGCCTTGATCTCCTGCACGACCTTGAGACTCCCACTCGTCACAAAGAGCCTGCGTGCCTTACTGTCATGGGGTAGGACCTGGCAGCGAACATAGAGCATGTGTACACAAAAGGTTAAATCAAACCTCAAGTAAATACTGCAGGCAACATTGCGCTGTGACCAGCACAATAAAGAATGCTGCTACTATTTGAAATGTTAAACTGGAAAATCCCCAAGTCCTTTTACAACTATTTCAACAAAACCATTCAAATGTGTCACCATCACCAGGCATGATCTATCCAGTGCTGGATGAATCTCTACCCAAGCCAGTCCAATGAAATAAATAATCCATCTAGTAACTGCACATGAGCTGATTTCATCCTTATTAGCTTTGAATGAGACTCAATTCTGTTTATATGGAAACGCTGAAAACAACATATCCACCAGGAGGTTATGCGATTATTACAATATTACGTGATCGAATGATACCTCATTCTGCATTAAAAACGTACTCATGGATGCTGATGAAATAGTTTGGCATTCTAACCTCTTAACACAGAAATGTAACTTCATCAGTCATGATAGTACACGTGAGAATCTGTTTTGTGAAACATCCAATCAAAATTTCAAATAATTTCTTTAGAATTCCAATTACGGGAAGAATCACAGATTCCCAGACCCTCGTGGATATCAAATCCCAGATAAGACTATGGATAAGAAGAGTAGTAGTTTATGTATATTTTAATGGGCAATACGCATCTCCGAAACGAAGACGTATGTGACACGCCCAGTCTACAGCCAACTGTGTGTCCTGGGCTTGTCTGATAGAAGCTTGAAACTTTGTTGATAAGAAAAAAAAACTTCAAACTGCCTGTCATGTATGCTTTACAGATGTTATTGTAGCATGACTGCCATGCTTTTTAATACATCACCAGAGTGGAATTGATAATACCCACAGCATACCTGAGAGTTACATATATTTATTTTAAAGAAGGATGTGACACAAAAACCTTTAAAAATACTTGAAAGTTACAGTCAGAAAAAGTCATATGGCTCTCTAATGACGTCATTGCATTGGCATTGCATTATAACATACAGGATTCACATTGTAATGACATCATGAGAAAAGTATAAATATGCCACCTGACTGTAATATATATTTTATTAACTTGTGTTGGCCACACAGCCATGTTTATATTATGAGAGGTATTGGGTGTTTGGAATGTACCTTCTTTTCAAGTTAGTTATTTTTTTATTAATTTACAGCCCTTTCTAAATCAGATGCAAGAAGAAGGCCTCCCCATGATATGTCAGCAATCGAGGTTGTTTAACCTTACTTCACCAAACAAGTAAAATGCAGGTTGGTGAAAGGAGAGGCCAAGGCCTGGTTCAGATATCATTCGACATTGACGTTAGCCATGGCCGTGAATCGAATTCGGGTGTCCGGGTTCGTGCCACAGTGTGCTACCGTGCCACCCTGGTGTTATACACAATAGTCAAATGTAGTGGTGAAGTGAATGAGTATTGTACTGCTGGTGCATTCGACACCTTGCTGAATTGGCCCAGCACGTGCTTGAGGATGTTGGGGGGTGCAGTGTAGAGCATGGGCTCGAGTGCAGGCAAGTGCACGCAGCGCTGCAGGATGTTCTTTAGAGCGCGCTTCGACTGCACACATTAACACACAGAATCAGAAAGTTTATTTAGACTGGAGGAATCTGATTAGCTATGCAGCTCTTTTCACAGATGTCCACACAAACACAAAGCCATAAGGATTGTTGAAGTCAGCATTTAAATATACAGGGTGGCCCAAAAGGTTGGACATATCGAGTAATTATATTTATTTTAACAAATCACACAGGGTCATTTCATTTATATTAATGAATGTTCAAACTGACTGCCATTAACATTAATGCATGCATGAATTCTGTTTTGAAATTACTGTAGGACTTTTTTTTTAAGATTATAGGTAGTCCTCTACTTACGATGGAGATGCGTTACGACGACCCCATCGTAAGTCAAAAATATCGTAAGTCGAAGATGGCCTAGCCTACCCAGGAGTCTTAAAAGAATAGTGATAATTTAGCATAACAGAGCAATTTACAGTACCGTACTGTATAAACTATATACTGTGTGTATTTATTAATTACAATACTGTATTACACAGTAAAATGTAAAGTAAAAAAACAAGGTAAATTCTTAGCCTACCTATCCCGCCTTGTGTGAGGCATCACACAAGGCGGGAAATGCGTACATCCCGGCAGCGTACCAACGTACAGTATCGTAATTCGTATGCTGCTGCGTTTGCCTGCCGCGCGAAATTTCAAACATTTTACAGTTTTGTCGTACCGCTTATCGCCATCGTAAGATCGAAAATCGTAAGTCGGACCATCGTAACTCGGGGACCATCTGTATAGGTGTAGTCTTTGAACATTAATCAATTGTGTTTTGTCTCAATTCAATTTTGAAATGGAATCTGAATAGGAAGATGAAAAGGTTATATTAATAATCATAATAGATAGCATCTTAACTTAAAGAATAAACATTTTACATTTTATTCAGTGTTAAAATGAATATAATAACCCTATGTGTCCTGACTTTTGGGCCACCCTGCAACACATTCCTGCGGAGGGAGCTGGTAGGAACGTTGGGTTGCTCGGTCTATGGCCAGGGTCAATGGCGGCGTGGTGTATTCCGCAAATATGCCCGACTGTGAGGGCGGGCACAAGCCGGCGTGAGTAGGTTAAACGTTGAGTTTTATAAGGGCACCACGGGGTGACCAGCCCCTCCCCACCCAGCCCCACCCCTCCCACCTCCACCCTCCCAAACCAGCCCCTCCCCACCCTCCCCATACAGCCCCTACCCACCCTCCCCACCCAGCCCCTCCCCTCCCCACCCTCCCCTCTCCACCCAGCCCCACCCAGCCCCTCACTCCCCACCCAGCCCCTCCCTGCACGACGGACGGACGGACACAATAATCCCCTGTGGGCTGGTGGAACCAGTGGGTTCCTACCAGTATTAATACCTTTGTCAATCCACTGCTAGATAAAGGCCTTACTCTGCTGTGTCTTCCATGATGATTGTTTGACTATACTTCAGCATGCTGTCCAATTAAGCTTAGTGAGAGGATGGGGACCCCAAGACTGCTGCAGATATTACCCACCATCAATTCCAGCATTGGCAGAACATCAAATCCAAGCCGCTGGATGTGTTTCATAGTGCAGTATGCAAACCACTGCACCACCGTGACATACCTGAAAGACTCTTCGGTTGATGCTTGTAACCAGCAGTGTGGTGGAGTGATGGCACAGTAGTTATGAACCACGACCTATATTTGGCTTATGGCCATGGCCAACTCCACTGGGAAGCAACATCTAAACTGGTCCTGGGACCAAGACCCCTCAGCATGACACTACCCCCCACCCCTCTCCAAACACCAGACCTTGCTTTTTCTGCCTCAAAAGAAGTTAACATGAGGACATCAAAACTCCATGAGCATGAGCGAGATTTCTGAGCAATGGGTTTCCTTGCAAAAGATATGATAGCCATAGCTGGGGGGGGGCTCAGTTGTGGTCACCTGTATTGACAGGATGTTGATGCGGATAGTAATCATAACTGGGGCTGTTTTATAAATTATTAGCCAAGAGATGTTTCTAAAGCTGAATAGACCACACACTACACAATTACCCTCAAAGCAGAATATCACAACCCATGCGCTGGTTGATCAGTGTGCACACATTCCTCCATTATCACATGTGGTAATTTCCTAAAGATTTCTCTATGGACATTGATACGACTCAGATCAGATGCCCTTGACATATTAATCACACCTAATTCATTGCCTCTTTTAAATAACATCTTTCCACAGTAAGTGCTATTGTCTGGCAAGAAAATTACCCTAATATTCAAACTGTCAACCCTCTAAGTATAAAAGGACAAGTATTACATTACACTTAAGCAGGATAGTTTTAAAACTGCTTTTATTCTGTCACCGTGACTGTTTTTCTCCCTGTGTTTTTCTTCAGGTCTACTAAGTCTCAATGGGTGCCCATCTGCTTTAACTGAAGCTTCGGGTGAGGTGTGACCTTAGCTTGCAGGTCCTCGGAGCTGTCGGCCGACATGTAGAGCTGTAGCAGCTGGGGCAGCACGTTGCTCATGGCGACGGCGCGCGCGTGCTCGGCCGTGTGGCGTCCGATCTGGCCGAGTGTCCACGCCGTCGTGGCGCGGATGTAATCCTCTTTCTCGTCCACCAGGATGAGGGCCAGCTGGGGCACTGCCTGTGTGTACACACACACACACACAGCGTGCACGCGTCACCAGTACAGCCCACAGAATTAATGTATTTATACAAGCAACGAGCTATAAGCCGTGAACACTAGATACTAGCAGCTGGTTTCACCTCTTGACGAAACAGCAGAAACACCCTGTATCAGAATATGCACAATATGTGATGAACATATTGTAATATGTGATGATCATACTGGTAGGAACCCACTGGTTCCACCAGCCCACAGGGGATTAGTGTGTCCATCCGTCATGCAGGGAGGGGCTGGGTGGGGAGGGAGGGGCTAGGTGGGGAGGGTGGGGCTCGGTGGGGATTGGGAGGGGTGGGGCTGGGTGGGGAGGGGCTGGTCACCCCGTGGTGCCCTTATAAAACTCAACGTTTAACCTACTCACGCCGGCTTGTGCCCGCCCTCACAGTCGGGCATATTTGCGTAATACACCACGCCGCCGTTGACCCTGGCCATTGACCGAGCAACCCAACGTTCCTACCAGATCCCTCCACAGGAATGTGTTATTACAATATGGCTGGATCGATTTTGGCAGTAGTGTTCGCTGATCAAATGTTTTCCTGGTCCTAATGTTATTTTCTTCATGAACATTGAAGAACTTTAGATTGAGGTTTCACTCTATTAGTCAGTCACGAGTGACTTATGTGAATTCTATAAGAGCTAGGGATAAATTTAGTACAAATATATTCAATGTTTTTTTTAATACATAACACTAAAACAACTAAATATCTGTTTTCCCTCCTTCCCCAAGAGAAATTGGGTAACATTGTTTTGTTACTTTTACATTATATTTGAATCTAGGACTATGGCAGTCAGCATTTGAGGGTTTTCAACGGTGCTTAAAACAAATATAATAAAACATGTTTAAATCTGAAAACCAAATAGTACGTCATATTTTCAATAACGAATTTTTGTCAGGTATTTTTTTTAAGAGCGTGTGATGTTGAAACTTAAAGAACGTGAGAAAAGGCCACTTACCATTGACTATTATTACTATCAGGGCTTAAATTATCAATGAATATTTTTCAGGTCACTGGTAGACTGGAGTAGGCACGTGACTAGTAGCCACAGCCATAGCAAGAGGTATACTCGACATGGTGTGCAGGCTGCAGGAAAATACATTCAAGGTCATTGACCTGGACAGACCAAGCGGAAATTGAGCCATCATTACAATAATTAGCAGCATCTCGTTGAATGAGAAACTAAAATGCAGGTGACCTCCCCGAATCGCACACCGTACCTTGGCAGTGATGATGGTCAGGGCGAGCGTCTCCCCGTGTGCTGAGATGTAGCCAAGCGACATGATGCCAGGCAGGCGCACGCTGCCCATGCTGTCGCCCACGTAGTCCACGATGGCAGCCAGTGCTCCATTGTTTACGAGCAGCTGAGACAGCTGGGATGTACACGGGGAAAGAAAGAGCATGCATATGTATATAAGGGATGTTTGTTTTTGTTAGCAATATATTGTATACATGTGCTGGTGCTGTCATAGCACACAGGTCACCCTTGAGAACAAGACAATATTCATATTAATTCAATCTCTTGTTGAAATAAAGATTGAAGTGAATAGGATTTATTAATAATGTCACAGTAACTCATATTTCTGGCCATCCTTGTCTCCCAATTGCTGATCATTGTAACTGGTACTTATTGTAGACTGAGTCTGACTAGGGGAGGTCCTGTGTGTGTGTAAGCAGTATCTCAGTCGCACGCAGATTGTGCAACTATTTCAGTGACTTTGGGTCAATTCCCAGTTACAAATATCCCAGTTGCAAACAGTGGTTTGTGCTGTGTAAATATCAGTACTCAGGAGACAAAAGTTGATAGGCATGGTGCTGGCCACACCACACTATCTTATGTGATGATAACCTTAATAATGGTTCACTGACAGCACTTGTCCGAATAATTAAAAACGCTAAACTGGAGACCTTTTCTATTTATGTGTGAATGGGTCTGTGTTTATTTATTTATGGCGAGCAATGGCACAGTAGCTGCACACTGCTTACAATGTAAAAAGAAACTCAACGCACTCATCAAATAAAATAATATATATAATCACTGATGTTTCGGGTAATGGCCCTCTTTCATAGTACATTATAATGAAGAGCCAGTGTGTGAAATATCAGTAATTTAATATCTATTTTTTATTTTAAGGCAGAGTTGTTGAAGAGTGTATTGAGGTTTTTTTTGTTAACTGTGCTTGTGCACCACTGCCAATGCAGCATCACCAAATTGTTAGCTGCCAAGATTTTATTCTGGCCATACATTATTGGCAAATTATATCAGAACCTGGCCTGGGCCTCCCTTAGGTCGACTTATCCTGATGCAGTGAAAAACATTTCAAATTCTGAGACAAAGGAGGTCCGGAGTGGTGATAGGTGCCACTTATTTTATCCTTGGCTTCGAATTGAACCTGGGACACTGGATTGTTTGTGAATCACTGATCGTAGCGGTAGTGTAGCGGTTAGCGCGCTGCGCTATGAACCCAGCAATCTGAGTTCCATTCCTGCTCACGGCCAACATCGGTAATGAATATCTAAAGCAGTCTTGGGCCTACCCTAGATCGACTCAGCCTCAAAATGTGTACCCAGTGCGGTGTGTAAACATCGCCACTCGGGAGACAAAGTCAGCCGGGTGTGGTGCTGGCCACCCACCCCCTTGTGTACTGTGCCAGCCTTAATAAGTGCTCGCCGACAGAACTTGCCCCAACAGTCTGTTAAGGCTACACGGGGGATCTTTTTCTTTGTACCTCACAAGCACAAACACACGTGCCATATACGCAGACCCACAAAGACAAAGATTCCCCATGATGTCTTTGTATGCTAGCACAATACATGAGGGAGTGGTGAGGCCAACACCAAGCTCGGCCACCGTGTTCTCCCCACTGCCGACCCTTATACATTCGCCACAATAGGATTTGAACTCAGGCAGCCGTGTTCATAGCGCGATACGTGAACCACTACGCTATGACTCTCCACACAAACACACAAACCTACACACGTGCACGCAAGGTATGGAGCGAGCCGGTACCTCGGGGCTGTGCTTGGCCACCTCCCGCACGAGCGTGGCCACGTTCTTGCGCACGTACTCATCGGGGTCGCGCAAGCCACTGAGCGCCGCTGGGAAGATATCTGCCTCCACCACCAGCTCGGCCAGCTCCACCGAGTGCTTGGCGATCTGACTCAGAGCCGAGAACACTTGGCGCTGTGCGGCCAAACCAACCGCCACATAACAGCCACAAACCAGCAGTTAGCAAAACCACATTAACCACTCGTTAGTAACAACACAGTCGACCAGTGATTCGGAGGCATATTACGACTCATCCACAAAATTATTTAATGAATTGTCACAATATGGGGGATTGCAATTCTATCAACGAATCAATTATTTTAATCAAACTTTTATTGTCTGATAAAGTTTCCCTTTTCCATTCGCTCAAATGTAACATAAAAATGTAACTCAAAATAGTTATCAGCATCATTGTGGAGTATATAAATCACATAATGGTAACGCAGACCATGTCTCCTTCATATAACTCTCTCCACATAAAAAAATGAAAGTATAAATTGCGTCTGCTCATATATTTTGTTACATGTATTTATATTCTCCATAATTATGCTAATAACCATGAGTTCTGTATTATATAGTTTTGTGTCGAATCGGAGAGAGGCCTTGTCCTTCACATCTGGCAGTTTAGCAGCATTGCTTTAAATAAGCCTGACTGCTGATGAGACACTATGTCAAAAAGCACAATAGAGTTTGCTTGTACTGACTCAATGCTTCTCTAATTATTCACTCCAAGAAGGCTGTGGGGTTGAGTTGTGTAAAACATGTATTTATTAAGTATATATATGTAGGATTTTACATGCACATAAATGCCACAGATTAATCAATCACAAATTTTCACGTGCATGATTTTAAACATTTATCATCACGTTCCCTCGTCATTTGGGTTGCAACAATTCAAATGATGTTTCAGTGAAAATCGATTCTGACCCTCAAAATACGAACTTATAATGTCATAGGTTAGAATTTATCTCAATATATTTGTTGATGTTTTTATACCACGATAGATTAATGTCACCACAAGGGCAACACATGAATACATTCAATTCGAGAATCGATTTGTGAACCCAGATTATGATAACTATACAAATCATTACTCCCATACTATTCAGAAACTGACCACCAATTCATAGTCTAACACAAATGGTTGACAATGTAAAGAGTGCAATGTTTGGTAACACGACACGGCCCAATGTTGTATAATGAAACGTGGGCCATCCATGGAAACGCAACACGGATGATCGGTTGGCCAACGCCACACAACTACTGCTCAACAATGCAATGCAGCCCACTGGTGGATAGCAACATGAGCCACTGTTCATAAACACAGTAGACCATCGTTGGCAAACAACATGTGAATTCGTAAATAACCCACATTAAATCAAAAGTCAGCTCAACAGTCAAGAAATAGATTTCCCCATACAGCCACAAATAGGGTAGCAAAAATACTCAAGTATGGTACTTTACTACAGTCAGAATTAACCAGGTACCAGCTTATAACTGCAACATTCAGTACTGTAAATGACAATCTCACATTCAAGACAGTGCCTCCTAGCTGCAAACCAAACAAGTAGGGATTGTTCAACATTGGTAACATGTTTTAAATTTACACAGAGTGGCTTTATTAGAGCTTTTCCCCCAGGCAAACCCCCTACGTTAATTGGAAGGCATGAGAAAATGTTTTCTCTGTATACCCTTTTGCAGTTGATGACACAATGTTGAATGATCCCTTACGGCAACAAGCCAATGAAACGAATGCATACATCATGGGAGTAACTAAGCGTAGGTTCACACCTTGAGCTTGGCATCTGGGTTGAGCACCATCTGGGCAAGATGAGCTATGGCGCCCGTGTCCACCACAGTCTGTGCAAGCTCTGCCGTGTGCTTGCTCACGTCGCTGAGCGCGGATGCAGCGATTCGCTTGAGTGCCAACTCGGGCTCCTGCAAGCACAGCACGAGCAGCGGCACCGCGCCTGCGTCCACCACCGCCTGTGCCAGCTCTGTACACACCAAAGGCAAAAGACAAAGATATCCCATATAGCCATTAACAGACTCCATAATAGAGTTTTTTTTTGGGTTAGATCACGTAAATATACGTGTCATTAAAACCTGCCACCACCTGCCACAGCCAACTAATAAGGGTTGTCACGTAAACAGAACATGCCAACTCATTACCAGTACAGCACATCGGTGTGTTGGAGAGCCAAGCCAAAACATTTACAATCTGAGTACAACGTTTCGTCAGTAATTGCAACTAGCTTCATCATACTCTTTGGTTCTTTCAGTAAAGTCACGTAGGTATAAAATAGCTTCATCATGTAAAATAGCTTCATCATGTAAATGTTGTGGCTTGGCTCTCCAACACACCGGTGTGCTGTACTAGTGACGAATTGGCATGTTCTGTTTACATGACAACCCTTACTAGTTGGCTGTGTCGGGTGGTGGCGGGTTTTGATGACACATTTATATACAGGGTGTTTCAAAAAGATGGAACCGATTTGAAATCGCTATATCTCTGCAACCACGAACCGCCCATGAATGAAACTCTTACCACTTGAAAGGGCGGGGCATAGAGTTTCAAATGACGGAGCACCGCCACATTGGCACCTGCAGGTTCGACGTTTTCTAAATGATACATTGCCTCAACATTGGATAAGTTGCACGGGACCCCAAGACTTGGCGCTACACTCTTGGCCCCCAAGATCCCCAGACATCACACCCTGAGACTTTTTCTTGTGGGGATACGTCAAAGACCGTGTTTTTGTGCCACCATTAGCGACTAATCTGGATGACCTCAAAAACAGAACCACGGCAGTGGTGACTTAAGTGGGACGAATTCAACTATCATCTCGATGTTGTCTGTATAGCAGGTGGAGGGCACCTAGAGCATTTATAAATGGTTAGTGAAACTTGATAACTCATTAAACCGTTTGTAACTTTTGTGTAATTGTAACATGTTTCTATCGTAAAATATACTGCTTTGAAATTGGGTCCATCTTTTTAAAACACCCTGTATTTACGCGATCTAACCCAAAAAACCTCTAATATGGATATTGGTCGCGAAAGCCTACGTGTTAAACTCATTATCAGACTTTTGGGACAAGTGCTGTTTGCGAGCACCTTATGAAGGCCAGCATGGCACACAAGGGGTTAGATGGCTAACAACATACCCGGCCACCTTTGTCTCCCCAATGATCATGTTTACACACCACACCAGGTACTCATTTAAGGCTGATTGAAACTAGGGAAGGCCCAGGACTGGTTCAGATATTCACCATTGCTATTGGTCTTGAACAGAAAATTTACTTGGCTCTCCGGATTTCTTAACGCAGTGCGCTAGCCAATGTGCCACTGCTCCCCATACACACCGTACACATGTACGCGCTCACACACATCACGGCATAAACACTTGCTCCAAATGTGTCACCTGCCCATACATAAACCAACCCACTCGATACAACTTTTAAAAAACCTATTAAACTATTTTTATTTTACCTGGTAAGGCCCACTAAACTATATAGCTCTTTTACAGAAGCGACCTGGCACAAATTATAGCCCAACAAAGTGACTTATCATATAGAAATGTATAGCAGCCAAATACTCTAAACGCATGTTTCTAAATGTGGAGGGAAAAACCAGAGGACCTGCAGAAAAAGCCATGTGACCATGGGGAGAACATGCAAACTCCAGATATTCAGCCATCAGGGTTAGGATTGAACCCACCTCCTGTATACCAGACGAGGTAGTAAACATCTCGCCACTATGGCGCATACTCTCCACGTGCTGTACACGCATAAAATAAGTGCAAGCACCATATATTTGCATGTGCATTCATGTGCCATGCGATTCACATACAGAATGGGGCCCACATACACATGCATGTACACAATACATATATAAATATATATATATATATCCCCCATGTAGCTTGTATCAACTGTTGCAGAAAATTCTAATAGCGAGCTGCTATGAAGGTCGGCATAGGTTGGTGGTGCGGTCCGTGCTATGCCTGGTCATCTTTTTTTCCCCAGTACTGTTATTTACTCAGCCTACCAGTCAAGTGTTCTACTATGGCTCCACACGACTGATCTCTGTATTGCCCTACCCATGGAGCGACTCCGATGAAGGAGGTGTCGGTGTGCAGTTCCTCACCAGCATTGTGCCTGGCGATGTAGCTGAGAGCCCACGCGGCCGCCTCCTTGACCCCAGGATCAAACTCCTCGAGGCACGCAGTGAGGGCGTCCAGTGCCCCGCACTCCACCACGGCACCCGCCAGCTCCCCTGAGTGGCGCGCCACGGCACGCAGGACAAACGCGGCCGCCTTCTTGTAGAAGCGCTGGCCGAGTGAATGACGGTCAAGTGGGCACCAGTGGTGATAACATGGGGGAGGAGGGTGATTGTTATATTTTTGTCATTAGATACTTTCCCATGGCTACGAACATTTGAAACCACTTCTCCGAGCTCAGATCATTAATGATGTCGAAGAATCATTAATGATGCTGAAGAATCCGTGAATCTATGAGTCTTAGATATTCATACTGAGCCCTACAAATGCTAAACGTGCCTTAGGCTGGTGCTCTGAGCCTCAGGCATTAACAATGAATCCTAAAAGGATCCGAAGTTTGCTTCTCTGAGTGTTGGGTTTCAATAAGAAACCCTAAGACTCTTAAATGTGCATTGGTCTGACAATGTGGGCCGAAGACATTAATATTTATATTGAATCATAAGATTCTAAAAAGTGTTGAAATGGCATCCAACAGAAAATTTCTGTGTCAGAGCACTCAACTGCCACCATTGAGATTCTAGATTGAAATGTGAGAAGCTACCCATGATTAAAACAAGGTTTTCAAGAGAACCAGAGGCTACTGACAAAGTCAGTTCATTGTCTCAGTGCATTCCTCTGTGACTGCATGAAAAATGTGAAACTTTAGTGTGTCACTTCATTTAGTTAATTCTACACGTGATGACACTGAATATTCGTTTGATTCGCTTTAATACTATGATAAATATTCTTTGCAGGCATAACAGGGTTGTGCCATCTAGTGTTGGATGAAAGGCCCAAAGAAATTACTTCAGAATTAGTGACATCATATTCCAGGGGCCATAAAATTATCCAGTGACTTAATTTGGAACATGACCCTCATGATTAAAACATATCTTTCCATGTCACTCTAGCCCCCATTCTGAAACACCAACCATTAAGACGCCGAAACAGTGTTAAACACCTTTTAAGACTAGGCTCCTAAGAAAGCTGTCTCTGGTGTGGACCAATCAGTTTCAAAGACAATGAATATATAATCAGAGTATGTTTTTTGTTTGCATTCTGACCACAAGTATTGTGGTTAATGCAGACATGATTCCTTGTAAAAGGTTTCAGTTTGGTGTTTTAACATCTTAATACTTGTTTTGTTGCCAGAAAAGCGAAATTATGTAAGATTAATGGCACAGAAGACTGGGGATTCATTTTACACACGGGTAGTCTGGATTATGAGATTTATCTGCGGTCATCACGACAGCTGTGGGGCCTGGAGTAGGAGCAAGGAATTCTGACGAACGAGTTTTGTTCCCAAAACAGAGGCTGGGGTAGGCTGATGTGCACCAACAGTTGCTGTGGAAAGAAGCTCTGGCCACACGCCGGCATACTCTCTCTACCACTCCTGTCTGCTGCTGGTGGAGGGACAACACAGTTAACACCTATGCCCAATTAATACTCCACACCCAAGCAAGGCAAGTAGTTGATGTGACCATACAATTTGAATAAGAGGACACCACAATTCTCACAAGGCCGACACAGCTATAAATGAGTACCTGGTGTAATATGTGAACATTATCACTGGGGATAAAAAAGCAACTGGGTATGGTGCTGGCCACAATACAGTTTCTTGTGTTGTACAAGCCTTAACAGATGCTCAATAACATAATTTGCTCCAACAATCTATAGAGAAAATCTCACCATATTCGTGAACAGTGAATCTGCTATGAAGAATGGCCATTGCCTGAAATGCCACAAATATGTTGTGCTTGTGTCAATGAAAGTGTTTCGTTTTTGTGCTTCTGTTCCACTGCCAATGCAGTATCACAAATATTTGTTCAGCAGTCTATAAAAAAAGGTTAGTGAATGTTTGTAGGGCAGGGGCCACATTGAGGACCCACATTCTGCTCGGACAGCGAGTAGATGAGCTGGGGCAGAACGTCGCCTCGCACAACGGCCTCCGCCAGGTCATCGCTGTGGTTTGCCAGACGGCCCAGGGCGAGCGCCGCTGTCTGCTGCACCGTGGGTACCGCGTCCAGCAGCAGCGGCCGCAACAGAGCCATCACCCCTGTGCCACAGGAATACACTTGCATTGATGGGACAGCCAAGGCTGGAATCACAAGTGCTAACTGCGAAAGAGGGTCCAAGTGATGAAAATCTCTGTAAAGGTCCCAGACACCCAAGTTTTATTGACTTAAATATCATTTTACAATTTTACATGTTTTACTGTCTAGTTTGTAAACAGTTTAGTTACTGAGTGAGGCAGAGGCTCGCTGTGATGTTACGACTGCTTTCCAGGTCAGCTAGAAAATCCCTGACGACACTGAAAAAAAGAGCTCCCTCGCATCGAGCCCAGTGTGTGCTTATGATATCATGCACAGTTGTTATGAACGCTTACTCAGGAAAACCTCAAGAGTCTCAAAACTCGTTTTCAGGATGGATGGTCCTGTGTTGTAATGTTTGGATTTTGTGGATGGTAGATTGTGATACTGTGAAGGGAGGTTGGACGATGTTGAATTGTGATGGACATTGTGGGATAAAGTGCAAGGTGATAAGGTGCAAGGTGATAAGGTGCAAGATGGTGAGCTACAAATTTTGAAGCATGGTTTGGGGAAGTGTAGTTTACCAATTAATGGTGAAGAGTAACAACTTACATCAAGTGACATGGTTTTGGCACGAGGGTGTGTTGAGTTACACTTGGGTGAAGTATAAGTCAGAAGGGACAAGGTGGGTTACAATGGTGGGGTACAAATATAACGAGACATCAATTATTGGATCAATATTCATTCATAAATGCATGGTACATGTATCAAAGCGCAATAGTGAGAACTGATCTTGTTTGATTTGCATAAGCTTATACTTAATGGATTCACATGAACCCTACAGCCTCTAGTGGGTCCTCCACAAGGAGAGGTTGTGATGGGAGGTATGGCAGTTAATGTTTTGATGGAGGGTATGGTGGCAGTGTAACGAGTGTGTGCAATCGAGTGGGTTATAACAGAGATGTAGCACAGCAAGTCACACACTCACCGGCATTCTGCAGCGTGTCTATGTTGTGGGATCTTGTTGCCAACTCGGCCACCGTCTGCACGAACTGTGTGCGTGCTTTTTGGTACTGCTCAAACACTGTGCACAGGGGGAGACATGGGTCAATGTGCAATAGGGTTTAGAGTCATGTATGCCGAAGAGATTTTAAATTCTAAGCTTGTAACAATGCACCCTCTGCATGGTGCAATGAACTGTAATGGGTGTAATTTATGTAATTGTTGTGCATGTATGGTTTATAATGACTGCAAAATATTAATGAACAAGTACAGCATTTCCATGAAAAATCACATACTATGCAGATCATTTAAAAGTAATAGATGTATACATGCATAATTAAATTCATGTATCATCCACAATAATTTGTATTAGGCAATAATTTATTATGAAATGCAAATAAATTACTGCAGATGTTGTACCTAAAATCTTAAAGTGCATGTACAGTATAACATTCAAGTACTTTAACATGTAGGCTTTCGCGACCAATATCATCCATAATACAGGTTTTTTTGGGTTAGATCGCGTAAATATATAAATCTGTCGTTAAACCCGCCACCACCCGACACAGCCAATTGGTAAGGTGTGTCATGTAAACAGAACATGCCAATTTGTTACTAGTACAGCATACCGACATTTACAATTTGAGTAAATGTTGTACTTAAAGGGACGTCTGTCTTATAAGGGAGACTAGGGGTAATAAGGGGCTGGAAAAGAAAATACATCCCTAAAGTTATATCAATTACCGCAAAGTACCAAAAAGTTCCGCAAACTACCGTAGATGTAGCGCAAAGTGTCATAAACTCCCACAAAATTATCTACCACAGAGTACTGCAAACTACTGCAAATGTTCTGCAAATTACAGCAGATTTACTGCAAGGTACCACAAGCTACCACTAATTTAGCACAAAGTACCACATTTTTATCATACATTACATGAATTTAAAGGGTTGGCCTAGGGGTAAATTTGCAGTAGTTGCAGTAATTAGTAAACAGTAAACACTTTATCACGTAAAAACAGATCTGAATAGGGGCCGCTCAATGGGATTTTACCAAATACAATAAACTGATAAGGGCATTTAATGTGAGGTCAAAGCACGATTAAACATTATTTTCAAGGTCTACTACAATGTGGACCTTATTTAATAAGCTTGGAGAAAAAAACCTTGATTACATTTTCAACGTAAAATAAATTATTCTGCAATGTTTATAATGAATATATAGCTATACAAAACTATAAAAAGAAAATAAGGCAGAATAACGTTTAAATACATAGTGTATAACAGTATCCGTATACGATGTTCACCATGGAGTTGTAACGATACGTTTAATTTGTGTGTCGAAGCTTGAAGATTAATTATTGCAGCACGAAATCGTGAGATTTGGTGACGTTTTGGGGAGGCCATCCGGCAGTGAATATATCATGGCTAATGAGGATGTGAATTAAAAAGTATTATAAGACATGCCGATTTAATAAATAATGTACATAATAGTTTTTTTTGGGTTAGATCGCGTAAATATGTCGTTAAACCTGCCACCACCAACCAGACACAGCCAATTAGTAAGGTGTGTCACGTAAACAGAACGTGCCAATTCGTTACTAGTACAGCACATCGGTGTGTTGGAGAGCAAAGTCATAACGTTTAGAATTAGAATACGACGTTTCGCCAGTAATTACGAGCTTCATCAGGCGACAGCCAGATTTTATATATTTACGCGATCTAACCCAAAAAGAACCTGTATTATGGATATTGGTCGCGAAAGCCTACGTGTTAAACTAAATAATGTCCACTTACCAAAAGTATTCTGAAACTTTGGAGAATGTACATTTGTACGTTTTCATAAATTATACGCCGTTTGTTATTATCGGTATCATATCATGAGACAAAGTGCCGTTAAAAACTGGAGCTAAAAGCACATTACCTTGCTATAAAGCATGGCAACTTTTCAATGCCTTGACAAGTGTTGGTCACACGCCTTTCAAACGACATTTTCATTCACCGAGCTGGAATGTTGTGAATGTAAATGGCAAGCCAAATTGTACTGTATATTGTTTTTTTGTATGCAGTCTTTGATGACTGGGTTCAAGCCATCGACACGCCCACATGTGAGAACCACGCGTAACCACACGTGGCAGAAAACCCAGGTTCGAATCGAGACGCTCAAGTGTGCCAGCTCGGTACACTGATTGATGAGCCACCCACTCCTCTGCAATTATTTTAAGTTTAATATATTCCCAATGAAGCCGTATCGAATGATATAAAGTGCATGCTCGAATCAACATTTGCCAGAGCCTTTGATGTCAATTATTGGTGAAACTTCACGTTCCTATGGCGAGACAAATTTAATCAAAGGACAAGCACTGTTGGGATCCGTTTGTAATTATTTTATCGAAGGTGGATGATGATAATGCCGGGCTATATTTTTTATGATTACATTGAATGACAGGAAGAGGATCACATGAATCAGAGGATTAAATTTAGAGATTCTCCATTGCCTATTCAGGAAAGTAAGTGGGCTTAGCAGGGCACTGCCACCCCTTGAGGAAATGTTGGCTGATGGATGAGACTGGTCACGGAACGGCAGTCAAGGCAACACCTCGAGAGGGCGACAACCGCGGAGATGGAGCGATTGTTGGATTGTGGCAACAGTGAAGGCCAGCAGTGGATGGATATAACCCTGACTGATGCTGATGATGTGACGGTGATGATTCAAACCCGAATTGGCGGAGAAACGAAAGCGCAGCTAGAGGAGAATGTGTCCGATTAATTAAACATTGCGTTTTATTGTAGAGTACGGTACATTGAATGTATCGACCCTCACTGATACGGCTGAATGTTAGCTTGTTATTTTCCGCGGTGTCGCACAAATACACGTCACTTTTCCACGTTTAATAAGTTTACGACAACAACAAAATAAAAACTTAAATAATCTGTAGAACTCACCTTGAAGAACCTGCCTCTGGCTCATATTGGCGCGTGCACGCACAGTCTGCCAAACCTTTTAAAACTGCGTATTATACAGAATACAATCGTAATAAGCAACTATGAACGCTGTAAAGTAAATTGCAATTTATCGTTAACCGTTAAAGGAGGTTGAGCTTAGAGCGTCAGTCGCTCGCCTCGATGTCGCCGCTGCTGCGTTAGGCCGCGTTGCCCGGGGCAACCAGAAGCGGCGCGCGTGCCGCGTCTCCATGGCAACGGGCCGGAACTGGAAGCCAAGGGGGGGGGGGTCAGCAACCCAAACAAGAAGGGTCATTTGTTAATTATTCTTGGTTCTTTCGGTAAAGTCACGTAGAAGGGAAATAATATAATAATACAAATATTAAACAATACTTTCAGTAAAGTCACGTAGAAGGGAAATAATAAAGTAATACAAATATAAAACACATTGTTTTACGTGACTTTACCGAAAGTATTGTTTTATATATAGTCCGTTTTGCATGACCATAATGTATATTGTCGTTCCGCAATGATCATTGCTTTTTTTTCTTAATTATTTTATCTTCTGACAAAAGTTATGAAATACCAATGTCAATTAATGAAAGATGTAAATAAGTTAATTTAGTACATTCATGTTTTGTATTTATAGCTATTTGTTAAATGTTTTCGCAATATTTGAGGGAATATTTATTATTTTTAAGAGTCACTGACAGCATTTGCATAATAAACACTGTGCATTGTAAATTTACAATTATTAGAATGCTTATGGCTATGTTGATCCTCCAAAGTTAAATGTAAGTAAATGTACTGCTGGGAAGACAGAAGCATGGGATTATAAGAAACTTCCACTCTGGTTTAACTGCCATGCTGGAAGATGGGATCAAACCCACAATAACAAAATTTGGGCGGGCACAGAATGGAACATTTTCCTTACGTATTTCCCTATAATATATATATTAACTTTTGTGGTTTCCAAACAAATTGTGAAGCCAAATCAAATGGCACATTTGCCCACATGAAAACTTGGCTGTTTATAATGGAGGGTTATAGTCAAAATGAAAACCACACACCTACATGATTTAACCAAAAATAAAGAAGTAATGAATAATATTGGTTGGTTAAGCCTACAAACATATACAACTAATTTTTTTAATATTAGTAATGTAAAAACGTTTAATTTAATTGAGTCATAACACCTAATTTCCCCAGTATTTCACTCACCAACGAATAGGTGAATTATATAATCTTGATAATGTCGTGCTTTATAAGTACGTATATGTATTATACATTCTGATGCTGTATATGTTGCCCTCATGATCAATTTACAACATTGTATCAACGTTCAATATCAACTGCGCTTCAACTATTGTTGGAGAAAATACACGTTGCACAGATGTTTCCTCATTGTTCAACGTCATGACGTATTTCCAACCAAAAACTCAACATTGAAACAATGTCACAATCCTGCTGGGAGGGCTGTGTTAGTGAATTGTAATATCCATTGTACGGCCACGTGTCGGGACATGGCACCATAAAACTCAGAAGCAGGTTGTAAAATAGTTAAATTCAATTAAGCTTTCATTAAAATATATACCGTACATGTTAACACGGAAGAAGAATCATGCACACACATGATTTCTGTAACATGTTTCAACATGCGTTTGCCCAACTTTTATTAGATTATTTGCATAGACTTCTTCGACCACTGCGTGATGTCACACGCCACACTGCGTTCCTTGCCCGGGTCTCTACTTGTTGTAAACCCAAGGTGAGACAGGTTTGGTGGTGGGGGGCACTACGTTTTATCTGCGTTAATATCCGAATTAATAAACTATGTATAAACAAAATGACGCGTTCACATATGACGTAATCTCATTAGTATAAACAATCGTTTAAAATTCAAGAATGAAAAAACACACTAACCACTGCGCCACCACTCCATCTGGGAAAGTTATAATTGTTGCAAAAGATATGTCAACAAAGTTGTTGACAAGCACCCAAATGTGTCCGCAACACCCACTCAGACTCGTTGCATTGGCTGTGCTATTAGTAGTCACGTTGACTAACATGTCATCGTATGCACAACACAACTGGGCTGTTGAATTATTATCAATACATTTAGTGTCATACATAGGCTTTCACGGGAAATGTTATGAATCATAATTTGTTTCTTGTTTACAAATCAATTTTCTCGTGAGCAAGTGGGGCAAATTTATTCCGTTTAGTAATTTTTTTGTTGCTTTTAAAAAAATGTATTTGCTACAAAACAGAATCAATTGGTATGTTTAATCACGTGACAACTTGCTTTGTTTGACCAGTCGGGTGGTAGAGGGCTATAGCTATATTTTTACAATCTTACCCAAAAAGAAACCAATAATGAATTATATTTATTTACCCAGGAAAGCCTCACTGAGTCTCAAGAGGGTCCTGCTATATTTTTGCAGTTTGGGGCAACGATCGACGATTGCCATGTCTTTCTCAATTAAGTGAATTGTTGAATTCGGACCATGACACATGCAGACATGGCCTACTCTTTTTCGAATAACGTCAAGGGATCATTAACGTCCACTGAGAAATACACGGGGTCTATTTGCACAGTGAATACAACCGTAATATTAACCAGGTCGGTTGTGGGTCGAACCGCGAAGCTCTGCAAAACAAGAGGCCAACGCGCCACCGATGAGCCATGCGTATCACCGCCCAGACATCCTCCCATTGACGCACGTGGTGATGATGGATCACGCCACGATCACAAACTAAAAGACAGCTAACACCTCGAGGCATGGCTCAGGAACAATTAAGCCACGACGTCTGCCATTAATCACAGTCACAGTCGAGCTGGCTCTTAATCTATGCCCACTCGTGTTGCCAGTGCTGAACATGGATTATAGACAGAGCACTGGGGCACCTGCATTCCTTAAACATGTGTTCAGAAATATATTAGCTGTGAACAAACCTAATGTTGGGACGGGCGTTACGAAAGTATAAATGGTTATTTTAGTCTGTACACACACGCTCTAAGTGGATATTCAAAACGTAGGACCATTATTTATTTATCAGATATGTAATTGTGCAGCCTGTTTACTCATCCACTGCGAGATGTGGGACTATGAATGCTCTACGGGCCATTGCGGTTATTTGGCTATGCTGGTTATTTGGCCATGCTTCACCACTCCACTAAACGTGGAACGTCGGGCCAACCTTGTTCCAACGCTGTCAAGCACATGCCAACGTAGGGTCAACGTTGAGTCAACGTCGGCATGTTTACTGGAACGCTCTTCAGCGCAAGTTTGTGAAGATGGGCAGCATCAACGTAGGCACCATTAAAGTACAGTACTGAACAAAAAGGTTCTGCTGGTCACCAGGTAGCCCCGTAGCAGCCTATAGCAAATTGTTTGTGCATATGGTAGTCGTAGAGGTTACTGAAATTGGAATCTATCTCATGGTAACGATTGGAATTAATTCGGGTGATTTTAATAATAGGATATTATAAGGACATATTTTAAATAATAACTAATCTCTCGGACTAGCTTCAGTCAAGAGTGGCAAACGCTAGCTAGCCACCTATTCAAAGTGCTATCAAGGCTCATACCTGCTTAGCTTCCGAGATCCGATGAAATCGGGCACATTCCAGATGGTTTGGTCATTGATAAATCACTAAATAGTTCCAACATAAATACAAGTTCACAAGTCAGTCTTAAGTGTGTGTGACGATTGATGGAGTTTAACAAAATTCA
Source organism: Entosphenus tridentatus (assembly GCA_014621495.2). Lineage (NCBI taxonomy): Eukaryota > Metazoa > Chordata > Hyperoartia > Petromyzontiformes > Petromyzontidae > Entosphenus > Entosphenus tridentatus. Next base: position 2,981,464 of record CM025608.2, on the reverse strand, counting down.
GGCGAGAACCCACAGTAACGAACCTGGATCCCAGGGATTTGAAAAATGTCCGACGACCGCCAGCGTGCCGCAGCCCGCAAGCGTCGGGAAGGACCCCAGGTCAACCAGTAGTCACAGCCCGGCTCGCGTCTGCAGCCACCCACCAGACGGCGTCGGAACTAATTTGGTCAACAGAAAAGGGGGCGGGTTATCCAAACCTAACAGTTTTATAGCGGGTCCTCATCGCCGGGCCCCCAGGTGGGACGAGAATTGACTTTCTGGGGACCCCTGGGACAATGTGTAATGGCCTAATGGGCGCGGCTCCTCCCGGGAAGAAGAAGGTGGCAACCATTCCGTCACCCCCGGTCAATCCTCCAAAGGCGGTACCAGTGGGAATCCTACAGGCGATACAACGGAATCCTGCTGACGTGCAACCTCCGTGCTTGCTCGCCCTGGCTCATCGGACACATCAGACCCCCGGCACTCAGGAGGTGGGGATGAACTTTCACCACAGGGTTGAATATAGAGTTTCAATCGTGACTTGGATACGTACGCACTGTGGCCTCCTAACCTCAGTCACCTCAACAGGGCCCTTCCACGACCGGTGCAATTTGAAGGACGTGCCCAGGGGCACCTGGGCACAATGTAACCACGCCTTGTCCCCAGTGGTCCATGGGTCCCGGACTCCCGTTGCCCCACAAGCTTTTCATTGGCTGCCTGCAGTTTAGCCGAATTTCCCCGAGACGCCTCCTGCGCCTCCGGCAGCCGCCTGATTGTGAGCTGCATGGGCATGGGCACCACGGCCTTCCTCTTGCCCAGGTCCATGCCTAACTGAGCCTCCATGGGGGGGTCACTTTCCCTCCCATACATGAGGTAAAATGGAGAGAATCCTATTGAGGTGTGAGGGGCCATCCTATACGCGGCTAGGACACCCGGAACGTGCAAGTCCCAATCCGACTATGCCTCATTGACCTGTTGGCACAGCGTGGACGTAAGAGTCCTGTGTAAGCGCTCTACCATCCCATCTGCGCGTGTGTACAAATGGGAACGTGAGTACAAGTGGTATTCTGTTCGAATGCTGATTTCTGTTTAGAACGCATCCAGGCAGAAGACATTTTCAAGGTTAATGCAATGCAGCTGTGGATCATCGAGGCAGCCAAAGGCATGGCTTTTGGGATGATACACTCACTTATACAGGGGTCCACTCCCCCCCCTCCCCACTCCATTCAATGTTATAGTGTGGCACTCGTGGCCAGACCAGTGGTCAATTATACTGTATATAAATGTAAGGAAGCAACTGTTAGCTGGCGTGACAATTCCATTGCGATTGAATGTCTTAGTAACGATATAAATATGTAATTGAAGCTAGGTCTGTCCGTAACCCCAGAGTCTGTACTGAATGACAACTTCTTCTTGGTTCTTTCG
>CM025608.2:2921140-2980050 GCA_014621495.2 Entosphenus tridentatus | reverse complement strand
TAACCCCAGAGTCTGTACTGAATGACAACTTCTTCTTGGTTCTTTCGGTAAAGTCACGTAGAAGGGAAATAATAAAATAATACAAATAAAACATAATAAAATAATGTCTCCCCGAAAGACCTGGTCTTCACCTGAGAACGGCTGCTTGCGTTGTGGCCGAAACGTCGTGAGAATTATTTAATTATGTTTTATTTTTATTATTTTATTATTTCCATTCTACGTGACTTTACCGAAAGAACCAAGAAGATGAATCCCTGCAGTCACGAAAGGTTTAAATCGAATGACAACTTGCCTGCTGTGCTTATTATTTGACTTGTGCTGCCCTTAAACGTTTTCTGATTATTAATGGTACAGAATGACAGGCACCCTTTGTGTCCGAATGCCAGTGCAATCATGCAGTGCATGCAATACAAACCTTTTTTTTACCTGCCCCTGGTAGTAACTATAGATGTCACTCAAGTAGACTGACAAAGTGAATGAACTAGTCAGAGACATTGACCCATGAACACCATAACACTGCTTTAGGTCCTAAGCTAGAATTTCCCTTGCCCGTCATGAAACGGACTGGTGTGATCCACAATGCAGCTGGCACAATCCGCACCCACGAATGACGTCTTATCGTCCCAATCCTCAGGTCACCCCTCCACTGATTACAAATTAAATTCCGGATCAACTGCAAGATTGTTCTCGGCATCTTCACGATCCACCATGTATTTACCCCCCCCCCACCTGTCGATTTAGATCTTGCTGTACTCCACTCCCATTCCCTCTGCGCAAACAACCAAAGCCAGTCAACTTTTATTTAAGAAAGGGGGCGTTGCTCCTTCTCTGCTGCCCCCACGATCTGGAACTTCCCTCTAGTCGTCCACCCTGCTGACTCCCTGCTCCCTGTTCAAGTCCAGGCCTGATGCGTTCCTCTTCTTCTCTGCCTATGGACGTTCTCTCCATCGCCATCAGAACACTTCAATGCTGTCATAAAATAATCAAAATTGAGATGATGGAGTGCACGTGGTGAGAATGACCTCAGATGATAGTGTCAAGAAAATCGTTGAAAGGAGAAATTAAGTACAGAGACCAGATGGCACGTGGTGGAAATGTGTCCGGGAAGACCTGAAGGCACCGGAGGTGAGGTGTTAGTGAAGAGAGAAAGGATCATGAGAGACGGGAAGAGATGGAACAAGCCGACAAGGAAACCCAACCCCAAATAAACCGTCCTTGCTGTGCGTCAGAAGAAAGTAAAGTAGCCATATTGCCCTGTCCGCTACCCTTCATCTGCCATCAAAAACGCTTTAAAGTAAAGTCCCCTTTCTCTGCGTAATTCATCATAATGCAGTATATCCTGAGATATACAATCGTTTTATTTGGTTGGGTGGAGCAGTGGCACAGTGGTTAACACTGAGTCTGAAATTTCAACAATCGCGGCGGGCTTAAGTAGGCGAGAGTGGGGCGAAGTTGAAAGGGATCGGTGAGGCGTTGACATGGGGAGTTGGATTGGGAGTGCTGGATTAGCTTCACGCGCTGTGTTGTAACCACAGTGGGGGAGCACATCTGCCAGTCATCTCAGTTGGCTGTGTCATCTGGGTCTGTCCTGTGGCCTCCTGCCGATAAAATCTATAAGTCGCGAGAAAACCCCATTGAAACAATATATCGCCAGAAAACCGTGAGAAAGAATAAACAGAAACATGTAAAAAAAAAGCACGTAGCTTTCGTGCATTAATCATTTCCTGAAGAAGCCCATTGCTAATGAGCCCCACAGTGTGAAAATGGGCACTCCACTCCCAGAAGTAGACTCGGCAGCAATGCGCTGATGAGTCCTAATAAGGACGAAACCGGTCAATTGTTCTCTCTCATCTCTGTAGCACAGCTGCCTGTCAGGCGGTCACATTCACTCTATTTTATTTTGATGGTGACCTCAGACAAGGAGAACCACAATACACTTCATCGAGACCACCTTCACGTGGCCTCATGGTACACCTGGCCTGACACAAGCACTATGGTGACGTCGCTGCCATTTAGTAGTGATTGGCTATTGTATCTATATGCGTGTGTGTGCATTTGTTGTGTGAGAATTATATATGTTGCGAGTTTGTCTCATCACACGAATACAAACTAAAATGTCACTTTAATTTATCAGCCAATGTGCCTTCGGGAACAGTGTTTTCCAGTAGCATATTATGTATGTAGGTAAATCTTAGCACAGCGAGCTTTTCTCAGCCACAAAGCTCGAAAAGTCAAGACCTGGCTCGAGTTTATCTGCTTATATGAATTTTGCTCCGAATCATTCGTGCACAAGTCCAATACATAGTTTTATTTTATCAGGGGAGCCGAGAGACATTTTAGTGCCAAGCCCAATCAATACAGGGTGTCCATACATATATTATTCATTATTAAGGAATATTAGTTTAACAACAGTTTGTGTTATCTCGATAAAACTACAAAGACATTCTGGATAGCATTAAAAATCAACTAGAATAAGTGCTGTGTGTAAACACATATGAAGGCCAACACGGCACACAATAGGTTAGCACCACGCCTAACTACCTTTGGGGATGCATGACCAACATCACCCCCAGCCGTCTTTGTCTCCCTTGTGGCGATGTTTACACACCACACCAGGTACACATTTGAGGCTGGGTCGACCTATAAAACAACTACACACAAGTGATAGTATGAAGATTGTATCCCTTGTCTCTCATTCCTCTAAACCTCCATATGTTTGCAATGGCCTTGGTTACAATCATCTAGAGAGTATCAAATATTTGTGAACAACTTAGCTGATTGCGTTAATCACTTGAGCTTTTTGGAAGTAATTATATTTTATATATATATAAGGAACACATTGTCAACATTTCAACCACGCACATCAAACTGATGTCTGTAACGTTTGTCATAACTCATACCTTTATCGCCCCTGTTAGTCCTTCCGTCTCACAGAGGACACTGCATATGTGTTCACGAAAACAAAAATTCCACACAAATACTGAACCCGTATGTATAATATTTGCTCAAACCTCGAACAAAATATGTTAAAGCACTTTATTTAAAAAAACAAACTTATCTTTACGCTGAGTACCATCACCTGGCGTGCACGTCGTTTGTATTTGCACGATATTTTTTTCCCCCTGCACATTTTTGTTCGTAAAGTCACCCCCCGCCCACCCAGTCCATTGCAGCTCAAAATAATGTGAGGTGGCCAGGTTCACCCAGAAGTCAGGGTGCCGAGCTGGAAAACTGCTGATATTCTGGGTCCCATTACAGGTAGCCTCTTGTGATTAATCACGGTCTCAAGTGCGGCGAGTTGACGGTCTCAGCCCGGTCACCAATGACTGCATATATAGACAAAATGTATTTCTGCAACTTAACTTGACACAATTCCGTCATAGAACGAATGTTAACTCTCACGTGGCATATAAGATGGGAATATGAAGGCTGGTCACTGTGTGAACCAGGTCACTTCGAGGTGGCTCTCGGATATTTGCTTGCATGGGCCGCTCTCTAATAGGAAGGGTTAAACTTGCTCTGCAAGAGATTTCGGATGGATACTTCACCTCATGACATGACAGCACAGCTACAGGCTTAGTGCGGCCTGGAAGCGTATCATTAAATAAAATATATTACAATTAGAATTCCTTTCGATTTAAAGCTTTCGTGACTGCAGGGATTCATATTCTTGGTTGTTTCGGTAAAGTCACGTAGAAGGGAAATATACCGCATTCCATTCTCCTTCTCTCCCCCCTCCTCCGTTCCGAGCATAGATAGACTCGTCCATCTGAACAACGCAAGTCGCTGCCCGTGGTTGCTATTGTTAAAAAAAGCCACTATTTTCAAAACATTTCTTGCTGTGGTTTTCACACCTGATGATGATTGCTTGTGTTGCAATCGAAACGTCGTGAGAATTTTATTGTTTTATTTTTATTATTTTCCTTCTACGTGACTTTACCGAAAGAACCAATAATATAATTACAATTACTTATAGGGGAAACAAATACCAATGAACAACAATTGAATGATTACCAATCTATTATATAATTACAATATCCTCCCCCATCTCCGCCTCGAATCACTGCACCAGATTGAGTTAAAAAGATGACGTCACCCTGTTGCTCTATTTAAGACCGGGAGCAAGCGGAGGGCCTCACCATTCTGGCAAATTTCCCGATGATGCTGGATGTAATTACCAGCGAAACGTCGTACTCAAAATTGTAAATGATGTTGATTCTCTCTTCAACACATCGGTGGGCTAAAGTAGTGAACTATTTGTCTTTTGTAAACGTGACAATGTTTTTAATGTTTGGCCGTGTCGGGTGGTGGAGGGTTACGACACATTTATAAATAACGCGATCTAACCCAAAAAAATCTTTATCAATAACAATAGGGATACAATTGGGGGGAGAAAATAAATCGAGAGCTCAATGAATGGACTGACTTTCTATATTGTTTTACTCGCCATCTGGCGAAAGCCATGGTTGTCTCCAATTGCCCACAACTTCACAACGGCTGAGTGCCAGGCGCCGGGGTTCAACAACGCAACGATTGACGAGCTCGTAACCGATCTGGCTCGGAGACAAGAAGATCTCCGGCTGAAATGCAGCACACAGTCTACCAGCCCGATCTGTTCGCTCGCAAGCTCGCTGCGTCACCTTACAGCTCTATCTGAGCTCGAGAGTTAACATGCAAACCAGCCGGTGTGTGGCATGCATAACAGAGCAATTTTATGCAATATTTGGAATACTGTAATAATAAAGTTCGCCATCATCAGAAAAACGTCATCAGCATCAATCAATCGAAATACAATATCTGTTAATCCGCCTGAAATGCTCCAGGCAGTTTTAACGAAGAGCTCAAAATTCAAAGTAGCTAAACATGCATCAAAACTACCTTAACAGGACATACATAATGCCTGAATATTGAGGGCAGTAAACGTTCAGATTGCCTGGAAATTCAAAAAAATCCCCCGAAGATTAGAGTTGTTCCTCAAATTCCTAGAGATGTTTAGTAATCATCACAATCTTCATCATCATACCTACTATAATCACCCAGGAATGTCTGTCCTTAACGCTCGTGACGTCACTCCACATCGAACAGCCCCCCTCATTAATAATCATGATAATGTGATGTCCTCCAAATGGACCCCCTCCCCCCCTATTCATAATAATTAGCAGCTGACGTCACTCCGCATGGGGGGCCGAGGCGCCTCCTCCGCCCTCCTCGGCGTCAACTTACAACCCTCACTACAAAGGCAGAACCCTCACGTCACGCAATCTCCGTAACGCTATTGAGACATCAAGGTTAAAATGACGTCATGATGAACAAGGGACTATAACCTTAAAATTATATAGGTCTGTGTCACCACGCACTTACAAATTGCACACGCATTAATGCATTAAATATCACGTCGCTGTCTGCTTTTCGCTTGCAAGTTTCAGATTTACTTCAATACACCCGTCCTTGGACGGGCAAAAGGCTAGTAAAACTAATACTTACAATAGTATCTTATTACAGAAAGTAATCACCAGCATAAAAATGTAATTGTCACAAGCTATCATCAAAACAGTGCATTGTCTCTATCATGTATAAACACTCATTCATTGGCTGAAAATATATAAATATATAGAGGACTGCAGAGCTTGGCAATTGATAGCACGGGCTCACCACCTGACTGCTGCATTCCAGCTTGTCCGTGGTACCTAAGTGATTGTGAGATGCAATTTACATGGCTTATGACGCGTCATATAAAACTATACATTATTATCATCATCATAAAATAATATTCATCATAAAAAGCAATTGCTGGTTAAAGCCAGGGAGTTTTGTATTTAATCGCCCACTCACCCACGACGACACAGCCAATAATGTGTCACCTACTGTGGATGTGTCATGTAAACACACTTAATGCACTCCCTGTGGCGAGGAGATCTTATCTCCCTTGCCTGGTACGCAGTAGGTTGTGGGTTAGGTCATGCCTCGGGTATATTTGGAGTTCGCGTGTTCTCTCCCCATGGTGGTGGCCCTCCACATTTAGAAATATGCATATATATATTACTTTGGCTGCTACTATAAATTCCCGCTTGTGATGATCAGCCACTCCAATGAACTATAATTTGTGGCAAGGTCGCCTCTAAAGAAGCGCAAATAGCTTAATGGGCTTTACCTGTTAAGTAAAATAGTACATTGTAATATGCTAGCGCAGTTATATTACTCGTGCACCGTGGCCGTCAGTTTAGGGAATAGTTTCGCTCAATAACGAAGCTGCAAACTCGCTTTGGGACATCCCGGGGTCACGCAGCCTCGGTGTGCGGCTGTGAAGATGTGAGCTGTTTATCTCTCGGATTGTGTCTTCCTTTTGATAAAGGGATCGGCCGGAAACACGCACACCCGTCGCACACTTTCGTCTAACCCCCATAAATCCAGTGGTGCACAGTTAACACGCGTATCTTATTTCAGGCTCGCATAACCTAGGAGAGGCCCAAATAATAGTAGTCCATGGTATTCATACTCCGATGACCTAGAAGAGGTCCAGACCATAGTAGTCCATGTGAGAGAGAAAATTGGTACCACATAGGATGTTACATCTTCAGCTGTAACGATGTATTCATGTGGATAATATCAGAGTGGATTATTTTATAACCCACTGATTTCAATGGTCGTTGCATAATTCACTGTTGTTGTCCACAGAATGAAATTGGAACCACTAAAGAGATGCCTCCTCAGTTGGTCGCGACAAATGAAATATCTGGGCTGGCCTCGTGGACTATAGGTATCACCTCACACTGATGGTTCCCATTGTGAGGAATCGAGCTTTGGAATTGGGAAGTGGGGGTGGAACAATGGCTTTCGTGGTTATCGCGCTGCGCTACGGTGACCTGAGTTTGATTTCCGGTCACAGCTGAGGTTGGCGGTGAGTGACGCGTCAGACAATTCCAAGGCCTCCCTTTTACCAACCCGTGCTTACCAGCGAGGTGAAGTATGGTAAAGCAACCCCCCATGATCGACATGCCATGGGGATGCCTTCATCCAGCAGTGGATTAACAAAGGTCTGCAAATCATTATTCCTATTATGTTAGCGTAGAATTACATTTTGAGAGCCTTTAATAAAAAATATATCGGAAAGACATAAGCAGTCTAGAGCCTGGGAGATACAGATGGGTTTATGTTTATGAAGGCTCATCAGCGAGCCATTACCCAGTCGCTACGAAATACCAATGAAATCAAAGTAAGTAATATGGGGAAGATTAATACATTGCAATGCGTAGCAGCTTCGTGAAAAAGATTGTAATTATACTCGTGGTGGCATGTGGCTCTATAGAATTTAACTCAAGTCATCGGATTCATAGTGAAGTGCGCTAATCACTGCGCCACCGCTCCACCACCGACGTCTTCATCATCAGCTATTACACTATCCACGGTCCTGCGATGCAACAATCCATCTTGCTCTTAGACAAGAGCTGATCTCATTGCTCCATTTCCACGTTGGTTATAATCCCAGATTCAATCCAAATGTTGGCTGCAACTCCATCATCAAGTCTAACGCTGCCCAAGCCCCTGTTTCAGCCTCTGTGATGTCTCTGATTTACACTTGTCCCCTGATTCACAGCACGATTCCATCTGTGTTTCTTTGTGCACTTTTAAGCTTCCCTTCCATTTTATTAATCGATGTCTTGCAACTTGCTGACCCACCCATACTGGACATCTGTGAAAAAGATCTTCATGGCTCATCAGATTCCTCCAGTCTAAATAAAGATTGTGATTCTGTCAGTTATTGTGATGGCGTGTGCCACAGTAATTAAAAACCTCCCTCTGTAGCAGGCACATTGGAATGTTGCTTTTCATGATCAAATTATTTTTTTACAATCGAACTAAAAAAAAACATTGCTCTCCCCTTATTGTTGTATTGTTGTCATTTTGTTGGTACCGCGGGTGGGGAAGGGTTACCCGCCACAGGACAGAGGTACAGGAATTGTACAACAAAAGATATTTATCATATTTGATAACGGACTGCCTTCAACAAGTGCCCTCGATATTCACTTTGGTTGGTTCTCCAACAATGATGTAAACACATGATCTGGTGATGCTGCTTCTGCATTGGCAGTAATGCACAAGCATAATTTGCAATAAGACTCAACATGCACGTCAACAACACTGCCTTAAAAGAATACATGTATATTATTTTATTTTTTCTTTCTAAAATAATATACAGCTGCTTATACTGGCTGATTGGACGTGGCCTTTGTGGCGGGATGTTAACTACTTCGCCTGGTATGCAGGAGTTCCTGGGTTCGATCCTGATCCTGACGCCTGCTGTATATTTGGAGTTTTCATGTTCTCCCCGTGGTCGTGTGGATTTTGCTTCGGGTCTCTCCGATTTTTCCCACCAAATTTAAAAACATGTATTTAGAGTATTTGGCGGCTATACATTTCCACGTGATTAGCCACTTTGTTGAGCTATTATTTGTGGCCATGTCGCTTCTAAAAAAGAGATATATAGCTCAGTGGGCCTTACCTGGTAAAATAAAAAGTTTTGTTTAGTTTTGCTCAAGTGTAACTTTAGCCATGTGTGCAGTGTCATGTGTTCAAGTTCTTCATTTATTTCCTGTCGTTCATCGCCATGCGTTGCTCTAATAACTGCGCCGTCATCAAATCTGAGATGATTCACCTGCCAGTACCTCAATTTATATTAATGTCTTTATCACTCCACGGGCCAAACAGATATTGGTACCACCTTAAGTAGCCATACTATTTTAGTTACGCATATTTATTTGATATTCCACTTTTTTAAAGTTGTTATCACATAATGCAGAGTTATTGGCCACATAAGGGAATTGGAACCACTAAAGTTATATCACCTAAGGTGGTTTAAAAAGTGAGATATTTAGTCTGTTCTCATGGATTATATGTCTCTATCTAATTTTTTCTGAAAATATGTATTTGTCTCTAGAAGAATCAGTTTGATGGTGTGGTATAAAACGCTCTTCTAACTCTAGCTCACTATCATAGTTGCTTGGCTTCTAAATTGACCATTATCTGGCATTATTTGATATTCATGAATAATGTATATTGTGGCAAGGTAATGGGCTTGTGGTTCTTAAAGCCACAAGTTAGTTTGATCACGCATAAAAAAAATAAACTGTGCACATGACATGACCGAACCAATACACTAAACCGTAATATCCCATCCGAGAGGTTTGACTATATAGCCTCTTGTTACAAGCAGCCCTTTTGCCCACTTCAGCAATTGTTTCTTGCTGTAGTTGTCCCACCTGATGACGGACGCTTTTGTTGCGCCCGAAACGTCGTGATTTATTTTATTTTATACCTACGTGACTTTACCGAAAGAACCAAAGAGTATATACTGCGTGTAAGTAGTTCTCAGTTTTAAAGGCATAGTTTAACAAGGCAACACTTGCCACCATCCTTCAAAACCCATTGGTGAAAAAGAGAAAAGTTTTTGGTTACATTATAATATAATGTTTACGCGAGAGCCGTGGGCTTATGGGACCCCGGGGCCCCGCTATAAGGTTCATGTACACACTCATTCGGATTCACACATCGCGCGCACACTCGCTCAGAAACGGTCACTCGCATTCATCATTCACTCGCGCGGATTTCCAGAACGTGGCAGCAACATTAATATAATTATGGTTTTAGGAATGAAAACAAAAAGACCGAGATTAAAGGCATAGATCTTATCGACAAAGAAAGATATGTCACTTCATTCCACATGTTCACGGCCGCCTGCGTAGCACTCGCCACAGGGGCTATGAGTGGGCAGGCCTCCCGCAGTGATCGCTCCACACGGTCGCACCTCCTGCCACGTAAAACTAAAACTAAACCATTTGTTTTAAATTTACCAGGTAAGGCTCACTGAGCTATATAGCTCTTTTTCAGATGCGACCTGGTCGCAAATGAGAGCTCAATAAATTGGCTGACTATGTGGACATTTCTAGCAGCCAAATATTCTAAAGGCATGTATCTAAATGTAGAGGGAAAACCGGAGGACCCGGATAAAAATCCACGCAACCACGGGGAGAGACATGCAAACTCCAAATATACAGCAGCTGCCAGGGTCAGGCTCGAACCCACAACCTCCTGTATACCAGGCGAGGTAGTTAACATCTCGCCCCAGTGGTTCCTCTAATCGCATGGCACCCCACTGTGCCAACTTTACACGCAACGACGAACCTTGCTACAATGCATTGTGCCAGCAACAGTTTGTAATTTTACTTTTTATATAAACGAGTTTACTTAGTCATACATTTTGGATTTTCGAAGGGTTCGTCGGGTACTCAATATCTACGATTAGATAACTATTCATATCCTGATGAAAAAATTGTTGATCATAATTTTTTTCTAAAATGGAATTCTCACCAGGCACCAACTCGTATTATTCACTCTATCCATATGACCTCTCTCTGTATGGGCTATGAAGGAGGGCCATTGCCATAAACGTCACCAATTCTTTTTGTTTCTTTTAAGCAGTGTTGTTGACGAGGGTGAGTTTTTTTTCATATATACATAAACGTGTTATATGAGGATTGGAATATGTGGGGGTAGTGCGGTGGAGAGTGCACTGCGTTACGAAACCATTACCTCAGTTGCATTCCTGGCCAGGGCTGACATCTTGAACCGGTCCTGGGCCACCCACCTCCCGTGGGCCACCCAACCCCCTCGCCTCAACCCATTTCACCCAGCGGCACTAATGAGCATGAAGTATGTTCAAACCACCCATGCCTGATGCAGCATGCAGAGGCCTCATACAGCAGTGGATTTACAAAGTGATGTACATTTTTACTGCAGTATTATTAAAGCATAAACACTGTACGCATGGTAAAGATAATCTTCCTTTTTTACCCTGAAGGGCCATTGCCCACAACGTTGAGCTAATAAAGTTAAACTTCATCTATTTGCAAATGAACTGTAAAAAAAATGCAACTGAAAGACCTCACTAAACGCGGGGGCTACTTTCCAGAAATTGCCGTGTTGGGTAAAACCGCGTTCGACATATAATATATATAATGGGAAAGATATGGATGCGTTCCTGAGTCCAAAATTAATCACTCCCTCCCTTTGTTGAATGCATTCTACGCGATTTCTGCCCTTGTTATCTTAATGTTTTTTGTGTACATGTGTAATGAGGAAGCCAATCCTAAAGGGGGATATGATCGGGTCGGAGAGGGCCGGAGAGGCGTTCGGGAACCCTCGAGAAGGTTCCCCGAGGGGGTGTGGCCAGAGGCGGGGCTTAGCTCCGCCAAGGAGGATATAAGGGAGAACGGGGGGAAAGGTTCGGGGTCGGTGTGCGAAGCCTGGGTTCTGGACGACGGGGCTGCCCTTCTCCTCCTCGCCACGGGCCACGTGGCGGATCTCCCCTCGGAGCTCACCTCCGCTTCCAGCGCGCCGTCAGCCACCGGCGAGGCCGGGAGAGCGGAGTGAACCTCGTGGGAACGCGGAGAGAGAGAGGCGCCTCGTTCACGGGTTGGGAGAGTGAAACTATCGGGAAGAGAAGCGAAGCTGTGCTGTATTGTTGCGAAATAAAGAAACAAGCATCGTCGTGGAAATACTTTATTACACATGCACTCCTTTTAATTTCACCTCAACATAAAACCACCGTCTCCATTACTATGCCCCACAACACGGCACTCACGTTCAACTCTCGCCGCTGACATTGAATTTCCAGCCCGACGCTCGCCCCTGACACTGTCACCTTAATGATTCGCCATCTAGGCGCCCGCGTTACTAACGTCCTCAACGAGTGGACGCATAGCTGCATGCATCAATGTGTCAACATTTGCATTGTTCATGAGCGCGTTAACATACGAAGGGACATGCATGGTAAATAAATCGTGCTCACGCACGATTCATTCACACCACAGTCCCTTACAATGGATGCAGCACTCTCACCTCTCGCAAGCCTAACAACAGCTATCGCAGCAACAGTCTTAGCGATGGTATACCGCCTTCGGGGCCGTCCATAAATTACGTCACGCGATTTTGGACGATTTTTGATCACCCCCCCCGTCACAAAAAGTCAGACCCCTCCTCAAATATGACGTCACAAAGCTCTGTCCCCCACCCCCCCCCCCAAAAATAAAAAAAGCTTCAAATCGCTTTAAACTATTGTCATTGTAGTGCGTATTTAATGTGGCGCTGCACTCTGATGTTGTTGGAGAAAACATTTATTTCAAAAAAGTCAATTTAATTATGTAGAACGTATTGTCTATATTTATTTAAAGTTGCGCATTTTGATGTGACGTCACATTTCTCAATTCCCCCCCCCCTTGTCACACATCGTCACAAATGTCTGACCCCCCCCCACCAGGCGCGTGACGTTATTTATGGATGGACCCTTACAGCCGAAACACCACCCCGTGTTCCACAAAACAGGCCTCATTAAGAAAACCGTATATAGCCAAAACATACGCTCAATAAACCCGCATTTGGCGTTTTCTCTTATACTTATGTATGCCAATTTTTCACCATCTCTCAGGGTTCTGCGATGCAGAATCCATCAGGCACCCACGTGCACACGAAGTGATTTAATTGCTCCATCTCAACGGTGAATGTCCTCTCAAGACTGCGTTCCATTCCTTGGCTGCCACTCCGTCACTATGCTTGACCATCGGCCATAATCCAATCTAGCGACATCTCATGCCCAACAAGCGTGAGCTCTCTAAACCATATGTTCACATTTCTGTCTCAATGTAATTCCAGGCATGCGTATCTCTATGTTGCATTGCTCACTAGTTTTTTTTCCCACACTACTGTGGGACTGAGCTATGAAAATTTATTGCAGATGCCTTCCAGACACAAAACACTCTTTATATAGATAAGACCACACTTTCCATCACAGTTTGGAGAGGCTTTGCTTCATAAATTATTATATTGCTACAGTACTTTGTACTGAGACACTGTAAGTGCAAAGACCCATTATTGTACTATAGTAAATGATCTGAAAAATGTATTGTGCTTTATAAAAGTAAAAATTTGTACTTTAAAGATTTACACACCAATTGTGTACACATGATATTACTTAGAATAATAAACAGATTGAATAATGGTACTGGTGATGATGATTTTATACGGCACCTCCGAATAGCATGATTGGCTACTTACGGTAGAAATAAGTTAAAAAGGCATACATAAGTATAAGAGATAGATTAAGTTGTAAGTAATTTAACCATGCAATTGCTTTATCTGAGAGTTTGTGAAGTGCAGATACACACCGCCTTCACATTTATATTTGGGGCAGTGCGAGGTTATATGGTCCATTAAGTTGGTGTTGAAAACGATTATGGTTACCACGGTTGCTGTAGTTGTGAAGTTTTTATTGTGGTAGCCGGTTCCCGGGCAGAACTGCGATTGCACTGGAATGATCGCAGTTAGACGGTTGCTTCCGTGAGGGTGAAAAGTATTTCCCCTGTTGACTTAGGTTTCGTCATCAATCCACACTGACCACCGTGGTGGAGTGTGGTTCACATTTCTCCCGATGGCCATAAAGCATCCCAGTAAACGTGCAACGTTTTGCCAACGTTGGCATGTGGTTAAAACATTAGGACCAATGTTCGACCAACGTTGACCCAACGTGCCATCATATCTGGGCTGAACCACGGCTCCCAATCACGGAGACTTATGAAAATACAAAATAAAACAGAGATGCACAGAGCTAAGTAATCCCAGTAGGCAAACAGCAATACATTAGAGAACACAGAAGTGACCGAACATGTTATAATAAGCAACAATAACAATGCAATTGTAATGCGCACACTATTTCGCAGACATGAACGACTGTTAACTCTAAGGTGTGGGGCCAAGCGCGGTGTCACTCGATAGCCGGGCGAAAGAGGTAGGACCCTTAATTGTCTCTGAAAAGTGGGTGCACGACCGCCAAAGAAAGGAAAAGCGATTACATGTAGATCCTGTATAGCGAGCCTTTAGAGAGTGCGAGGGAACCAAACCGCATGAAAACAGCCAGAATCAAAACATTTCACGAACCGCCGGCACAATGAATGATGTTTCAGATGCGTAAACATGCGGACGTCCAGATGGGGTCGCACTCGAACGAGCAGCCACTGCCGTGCCCGGTGTGGGAAACGGGGAATCTTCCCGAGCCAGAATAAACACAGGCGGCAGGCAGAGGTGAGTAGCAAACATGTTTCGGACCCCGCACTTTCAAAGGACCCCGCGCTAAATGCTTTCAAGCTATCAATTCCGGTTCAGTTATTCTGCACTTGCTCTATTACTATAGTACTATACTGCCTTCAAGTTTAATGAACGACTGGGTGTTTAAAGTTAGCGAGTTGTATTATCTGGCTATATAGCAAATTAAAAATACAATTACATTACTACGCAAGTAAAAACATTTTGTGTTTTAATATTTGTGTTTGTGTTTTTATTTAGGGTCCCTTTATAACATATGCTACAGGTTCCGCACTAGCTTAATCCGGCACTGGGTGGAGCCAGACGTTGGTTCTGTTGACTAAATTTTTATACTGAAATTAAGGTACAGTACCTCAATCGTGGAAAGACACCTCAATAATGTTTGTTTTAAAAAGGGTGATAACACAGTGACACAAACATAATAAACTGAAGAAAAACAGCTCATATGTGCAGGACAATATATTATCTCCTATCGCTTAGCCTCCCCTTCCTGTGTATGTTTACTCGATTTGTTCCACGTCTGATCCCGTGTATCTAATTGCCCAGCTATATTGCAAGGAATATCCGTGGTGCTGCACGACGACAGCATGCAGCGACAGAGAGAAAAAATATGTCATGGGACCTTTCTTGCCATGATCAAAATATAAGAATTGGTTTTATCCTTTCTGGGAATAAAACAGGTGTTAAGATGTTAAAACACCAAACAGAATCCTTTTGCAAGGAATCATATGTGCATTAACCACAAATACTTTGTGGTGCACATACAAACAAAAAAACATGCTCTGGTAATCTGATCCTTACGGTGTACTCCGGGGTACCAAATAATACAAAATGGCTGAGGCAATTAAATATTTTATTTCTGGGACACTATTTTTTCCAGGGGTGTACTTCACTCCGCGACTGGGGTAACCAATCAATCCGAAATCAGTGCTACTCCACGATGTCGAAACGCCAAACAGCATAAAAAAAAATCCGTAATCGAAAAATTCCACTTTGAATAGTGCACAGCTCGTCAAGATGAGTCGATTGCCGCATCGCCGACCATCAACAGACTAAAAATGACTGCATCACGGACATTATGCGAGAGCCGGGGTACTATGGTACCCCGGGGTACCGCCATAAGGTTCACATATGCATTGCCTTTGAAACTGATTGGTCCATACCAGAGACAGCTTTCTTTATTCCAACCCCCACCCCCTCGTCGGTTTGCTGTTTGTCAGTGACGGAGAGACACAATGCACTCCCTCGGCTAACTGATGAACAGCGTAAAAACCTCTTGTAACAAGCAGTCCTTTTGCCCACTTCAACAATTGTTTCTTGCTGTGGTTGTCCCACCTGATGACGAACACGTGTGTTGCGCCCGAAACGTCGTGATTTAATTTATTTTATTTTATACCTACGTGACTTTACCGAAAGAACCAAAGAGTATGGATCCATGCATTCACGAAAACTTAAAATCTAGATTACAGGCAGTACCTCAATTTAAATACACTATCGAAATTTGTTTTAACCCCTCTATCAATCATCGTGTTTCTCAGTGTGGATTTGTGAACACACTTTGTAAACAGTACATAAAATAGTACGCGTTTTCAATGCGCTATTCATATTGTAACAAGCGTTTATACCAATGTTACTCTACAGAGTAGTGGCTCGCCACTCCTCTTATCCGCATTGATACGAGCGGTATGTGGGGATTATAGCTTAACCGCAAAAAAAACGATCTGCACAGATGGATACGGACAAGAGAAGTATTATCAAATAGGAGGAATTAATGGTGCAACGCATCTCATCTGTTAAATATCTGCAGGTAATAGGATTGTCATCGATTGATCCTGACTCCAGACATTGGTAGGTAACACATAATAATGAAGATAAGAGAGCAATTTCACTGTATTATGCATACCGTTATGACAAATAAAGGATTTAAGTCGTGTAGGCAGTTTGAGCAGCTTTGGATAAGACTCATGATCCTGCCCATACCCGAGCATGGAGTGCATTCGTTTGTTCAACTCTTCTGCGCATTCGTCCTCGCTGCTGCGCTTGGACATGACATGACAACAGAATGATCCGCGCCAGGTGAGTCGCGGCATTTATGTGCGCGTTGGGACGGAGTCGACAAAAATAAATTAATTAATTACGATTTTGACTTCCGTTTATTCGGGACGCCGGGCTCCCGCCATAAGGTTCACGTTGAATGTGCACATGTGGTTACGCGTGCGTGGAAGCGATAGTGCATTGCAGGAAGTGGAAGCGCAGCTGACCGTTGCGCTATGAACCCCGGCGACCCCAGTTGGATTCCCGTTCGCGGCCAACGTCGGGGATACTTATTTAAACTGGTCCTGAGCCTCCACCAGGTCGATTCGGTCTTAAATGATTACCTGGCACGATGTGTAAACATCAGTACGGGGGGAAACAATGGTTAGCTGGGCTTGGCGCTGGCGACTCACCCCCTCTTGTGTCATGCCATCCTTTATAGGTTATCGCTAACAACACTTGCTTCAACGGTCTGTTGAAGGCTATACGGGGGATCTGCGTCTTTTGAGAGGCGGAGCATTCAACCAGCAATGCTGTGTACGACGTAGAGAAAATGTATAGCGCCTTTTTTCTAATACATATTTTAAAAATGCAATTCGAAATCCATAATGCAAGTTTTTTGGGTTAGATCGCGTAAATATATAAATGTGTCGTTAAACTCGCCACCACCCGACACAGCCAACTAGTAAGATTTGTTACGTAAACAGAACATGCCAATTCGTCACTAGTACAGCACACCGGTGTGTTGATAAGCAAAGCCACAACATTTCCAATCTGAGTACGACGTTTCGCCAGTCATTCCAACTAGCTACATAAGGCGACAGCCGGATTTGTGAATTTGCTCTCCAATACACCGGTATGCTGTACTAGTAACGAATTGGCATGTTCTGTTTACGTGATAAACTATACTAATTGGCTTTGTCGGGTGGTGCGAGGTTTAATGACACATTCATATTTACGCGATCTAACCCCAAAAAAACCCGTATTATGGATGATATTGGTCGCGAGAGCCTACGTGTTAAACTCACGTTGTGTTTGTTGCCAGCGTTGCTCTGTCATCCACATCAGCCATACGGAAGAAGAGGAGCACTTCGCTCCTGGCAGTGCCACGCCAGATTGTCACTGTTGCCAACAGGGCATATGTCAAATTTCCTCCAGTTTTACATATAAGCGCCCATGACCAAATCACCGGGAATGTGCCTGATCTCGACATATCTCAGAAGCTCAGCAGGAATGTTAGCCGAGTCAGCACTTGCATGAGCCACCACCATGTACAAACAAGTTGCAATTGTCAGCTGCGGGACTATGTCAGTACCAGTCGAGATCAGTACAGACACTTCAATTGTTGTTTTGTACTATGCTACACCGTCTATGCTCCCTGCCTATACAAATCCACACTGACCAGACTATTGAAGTATGGTTTAATAACCATCATGACTGGCGTGGCATTGGGAGGCCCTGGTTCATGCAGTTGATTCACGGCATTAATGTCACGGCTGTACATGTACTCATTACATACACATCCTTTGTTACCACTTACAACTTTGTCTATGTACCACTCGCTCTGATTTAAATGTCAGCCTCCTAACGTGGCTCCTTCGCAAGGTGTTTTCCCACCTGAGTTCAGTTTTACGTGGCTGTGCGCGTGTTCGTGCTGCCAGTGGCTGGAATCGGCAATGGGGGGTGAATTGGCAAAACGAGCGGTGGAGTGTGGCGTCGGAGGGCTGTGCGGCAGAGTGCGTGACACTGAGGCACTTTGTGGGCAGTTTTCTTGAAAGGCGCAATTGTGGACTCTCGGATGGCGGCAGCAACAACAGACAATAGATTTATTTTTTATGGACAAACCACTTGGTATGTGACCATGCGTTCACATATACATGCGTGGGCTGTAGCGTGGTAAGCGGGTAGGGCATGCTTGTGTGTGTGTGAGCGTGGAGCGATAGTTTTGCGGTTCGCGGGCTGAGCGAGGAACCTGGTGGCCAGACTTGGATTCCCGCTCACGGCCAACACCAGTGACAAATGAGTACCTGGGGTGTGTGTAAATATCACTACTAGGGAGACAAAGGCGGCTGGGCGTGGTGTTGGCCACCCAACCCCCTCGTGTGCCGTGCCGGCCTTCATAGGTGCTCGCTAACAGCACTTGCCCTAACAGTTTGTTACTGCATATACGGGGGATCTTTGACTGTTATTTTTTGTAGCGACAGCTGCGTGAATGTTGATGCCAGTCCTGGCAAATGTGGATCATATTTACGTAGGCCGTTACAGAATATCGTGATTGATGTACTCAGGACAGCTGGTATCGCTGGGATCCTGGGTACGATTCTAAGTGTCAGAAATCTGTGATTAAACTGGGTTCTGGAGGATAACCTGGTTGGCGATGATCTCGGCCTGATAAACCAAATGCCTGCACAGAATAATATGCCTTGTTAAGCTCGGCGTTTGATGTAATTTGGCCAAATATCGGCGCTGAGAACTGAAAAGTTGTACTGCGATGCGACAAACATTTATTCGAATCATAATTTCTACTTGTAGTGACGCCGCGCAGTGTTCACTCGCTGGCGAAGAGAAATAATAATTCTGAGGTCCGAGGAGGAACCACGGACGAGTGTGAAAGGCAGCCAGGCGGTAAGCCGGTGTGACCAACAATTGCCCGAGCTCCGCAGTCCTCGATATATTAAGGTGTTATCGGGCATTGTGTAACTGTTCAGATGTGGGAGCACCAGGAGTAAGCCAACGCATGCTAGGGAAATACATTCTATCCCATACAGGGGGAATGGGTGGAGTCCACATTTTTGCTGTACAGGTGTATCTGTCAACGAGCGAAATACTTTTTTGAAAATTGCTCGTTAAGTGAAAATTAATTAAACAAGCATTGTTTTCCCATTGACTCTCATGTTAAAAGCTAAGATACTTTTCAGCCCCAAACATTTCCGTTCTTGAACAACTTTTTTTATTTTAGAAATACAAATTATACTTTTAAAACAAATGAATTAACAATCAAATTTAACAATCACCACATATGAAGAGAACCAAAGTGCTTGCAAGGTGCCTGCCATTTATGTTAATTGAAAGGTAGATGTTCGTGCATGGAGGGAGCAGCAGGGGCCATGCAGGACCGCTGGTTCAAATATTACTCGCCAGTGATGTTAGCCATGGATGGGAATCGATCCAGGGTGGCTGGGTTCATAGCCACGATGCGAGGATGCGAATTGGAGCGCGACTTCTTGTCCTCATTAGCGTCTGCAATTAATTAGTGCTAGCGACCCATCCCCTTCATGTGCCATGCCAGCCTTTATAGGATGCTCGCTAATAGCACTTGCTACAGGGGGTGTGTGCCGCACGTGACAGCCCACGGTGTGAATGCGGGGACCAGGAGACCATGGCGCACATCGTCTCCCGGGCGGACTTATTGCCTTGCACCTGCCGGAGGAGGCTGTCACGTGGCTCTGTGACTACGTGGGATGACGTCCACTCACAATAACATTGACGTGCATATATTTGGTTGTGATTATTATTGTGTATCTGGTGCTATAACTGCGTAAAAGCATTTGATAAATAAATAAAGAATGATTGCCACAAAATTGTGTTCAGTGTGAATGGGGGATGTTTGTTGAAATAGCTTTGGGTCTCAGGATAACTCGGGGGCTCTTTTACGAACAGGATTGCCCAGTGTGGGGCATGGGCTCTGGCCATCGATGGGGTCTGGAAAGCCCCTCAAGAAAGCCCCCAATGCTATAACCACCATGCTCTATCATGAATTTACATTCGAAATCAATTTCATTTCAGCATTTTACTTTAATTGAAATGTATGGACATACATTGAACTTAAGACTCATTGAGGCTTTCCTGAATATGTAACTTTACAATTTTATGTTGTCGGTGTTACATTTAAAGCAATTTAGCCACCTCCACATTAATCAAATACACGGTGCCAATTATAGTCTCTGGTGCCACTTCCACTGGTTCGTGTGATTATGTATTAACTTGAATATTGTGGTACTGCACACCCAGTGAAATGTTAAAGTTCGTCATTGTGTAATGATGCTTTATAACCTTTAGCCAATGCATTGCGAGATGGAGACCTTTGCTCCCTGTTAGACAGGGGGTTTGCTTCATCTACTTGACCATGTTTAACCATGCTTGATCATACTTGACCATGCCAGACCATACTTGACCATGCTTGACCATACTTGACCATGCTTGACCATACTTGACCATTGCTGGTCAGCGTAGATCAGTGATGGGGGGGAGGGGAAGTATGTGAGGTGGCATGGATTAGTTGGCATGCCGCTCGTCAATGATGTTAACCGTGGCCGGGATGGCTCCTGTACTTGTGTGACCAGGTTCATGTTTGTAGCGCTGCGACCAGGTGTTGACGTCTGTAATTGTGCTGAAAGTGCGAAGAGAGCACAAACACCCGTACGGCTGTACGAATGCCGTTTGGGAGGTTTGGCCAGTCCCATCGATACGGGAGGGAAACCAGAGTGCCTGGGATAAACGAAGGGGCATCACTCAAAACTCCGCATTGCTCTACTGCTACTATCTCAATGTATGTTGAACTTCCTTCGCACCGTACGTAGCCAAACGTACAAAAAAAGCAGTTCTAATGAAATTGGTTTTCAATATAGATTTAAATCTCTTAACCTTTGGACGCAACAACTGGTGTTCCCAGGAAACCACGAACCCTACGGCTTTTCTGAGCTCCAACGAGATTTGGCAGATTAACGGGTGACATGAACGGTGTCACAGTTTAGAACGGTGACCAGACCAGCTGTTTGTCACGCGTGTAATGTGAGACGAACTGGGGGCTGCGGGCCCACAAGTTCGGCGGGCACACGAGTCGCTCTGTTGACATTACGGGGCTCTCTGTGGAAAATCCCCACTCAACCAACTCATTCGTTTCCTTCATTGAATCCATCACATCTTCACCGTGACCGGAAATTGAACTCCGGGTTCAGAGTGCAGTTCACTCTCGACTGTGCCACCACCGCGCTCTTTCCCATAGAGGAAAGTAAAGTCTTAAAAAAAAAATTACACAACAAAATTAAACGTGAAATATGATGAATATCATGGGATCTCCTTTGCCAATACCAAAATATGAGAATAGGTTTTCCCCTTTTTTCTGGCAACAAAACAGGTGTTAAGATGTTAAAACACCAAACTTAAACCTTTTACAAGGAATCATGTAACCAGGCTCTCGCATAATGTCCGTGATGCAGTTATTTTTTGTCTGTTGATGGTCGGCGATGCGGCAATCAACTCATCTTGACGAGCTGTACACGATGCACTATTCAAAGTGGATTTTTCCGATTACGGATTTTTTTATGCTGTTTGGCGTTTCGACATCGTGGAGTAGCACTGATTTTGGATTGATTGGTACACCAAGTCGCGGAGTTAAGTACACCCCTGGAAAAAATAGTGTCCTAGAAATAAAATATTTAATTGCCTCCGCCATTTTGTATTATTTGGTACTCCGGGGTTCCGCCATAATGATCAGATTACCAGAGCATGTTTTTTTGTTTGCATGTGCACCACAAAGTATTTGTGATTAATGCAGACATGATTCCTTGTAAAACGTTCCAGTTTGGTGTTTTAATATCTTAACACCTGTTTTGTTGCTAGAAAAAAAGGGGAAACCCTATTCTCATATGATAAATACTTGGACGTTTAATCAAATTAAGACAAAGTCTCCGTGGTGTTCTCGCTGGTCCGTGTTGTGATCCTCTCCGTGCCGTTCAACGTGCTCACGTTGTGTCTCTGCGGTGTCTCGGACCAGTTTTGATGGTCGCGTTTGGTTCGCAATGTTTGACGATTCAAGATGCAATTTGCATGAATAGCAAAATAAATTAACATTATTCTGAATGGATGTGAACACATTTGCACGATGCGAATACGAATACACATGTGTGCTGACTTTTAGGCCACCCTGTACTGTAACAGGCTAAATGAGCCGGTGCAGCAACCAAAGGTATGCTCACCTAAATTCTCCCATCACCAGAATGTGATTCACCATGGGCGACAAATGAGGGGGAACGGGTGTCGACCGTGAGAGACGCCAATCCGTTGCAAGTTCTGTGAGCGTCGTCGGCGATCATCCTCCCGATCTCGTCAGTGCGTTCGATGTTGATTGCCCTGTGCGCTCTACGATATCCACGCTCGGCGCCTCCGATTAGCACGGTTGGCTACGTACGGTGGCGAAAGAATGCCAACATACGCGGCACGGGATTTTGGCGAGGTGTCGCACGTAAATCTGCTCGTTGATATAAAATTCTACCCTCATGATATTATCAGAAACCCAACATCACGAGAGAGCACGGCATTATTACATATTAGGTCATAGCAGTCGCTGTCGTCACAGGAATGCGGGATTTCCACCACTACCTCGGGGCTGTAAATGAGACTTGAGCGCTGACCAATGATGCTGGCCTTTGAAAACCACCTTCAAATATTGTTTTTATGGTCATCTATAAAGTGGCGGGCGGGGGGTGGACGGTGATGCAGTGGTTAGGGCACTGCGCCTCCTATGGGCGTCACGGCGGCGAGATGTTACCTACCTCGCCTGCTATACGAGAGGTCGTGGATTCGATCCCGACCATGACGCCTGTATATTTGGAGTGTGCATGTTCTCCCCGTGATTCCGTGGATTTTTTTCTACAGGGATTCCGGTTTTTCCCTTCACATTTAGAATCAACATGCGTTTCGTGTATTTGTCTGATAAAAAAAAGTCCACATGATAAGGCACTTCGTTGAGCTATCATTTGTGGCCAGGTCGCTTCTGAAAAGCTATTTCGCTCAGTGGGCTTTACCTAGGAAAATAAAACAAATTATTACGTTTATAGTTTAAGCACGGTTGCCTATGTACTGTGCGTAAAAAGTTCAACATACTGCACTGTGAATCCGGCAACCCAAGTTTATTTCCCGTTAACGAGCTAACTTTCGTGGCGAGT
The DNA here is from genome assembly GCA_014621495.2 of Entosphenus tridentatus. NCBI lineage: Eukaryota > Metazoa > Chordata > Hyperoartia > Petromyzontiformes > Petromyzontidae > Entosphenus > Entosphenus tridentatus. The sequence continues at coordinate 2,956,918 of CM025608.2, read as the reverse complement.
GATATCCAATCCTAACCAAAACTGCTTCCATCGCACACCCTTCAACAAGGTACACTGACCAGCGTGGCGAGGTATGGTCAAACAACCCCCATGGCTGTGCATTCGTATTAGTTTATTCATTTCAGTTGGGATTTTTAAAAATCTGAAACCTAAGACCTTTTAATGCACGTGGTGTCTCATGCCACTATGAGGAGGTTGCTGTGCTAGACAGCGTGCACACCGGGTCACCCTTGTCTTCCTAGCGCCGATGTGTACCTCGCCGCACCAAGGCACTCGTTTTCTGCTCAGTGGACCGAGCGGTGTAACAAACATCAGTGATTTTGTGCTTCATTTTGCATCGATCAAGAACCCCCTGCGTGGATCAGAGCGCAGTGTCCCAACCGCTACGACGCCTCTTCAATTAACACATCCACGTGTGTGCACAGCCTGCGAGCCCATCAACCGCAATGCATCTGGTCTCCTCAGATCTGAGAAGCTAAGCAGATATGAGCCTGGATGGTAGCTTACATGGGCGATCACCTTGCTTGAGAAACAGGCGTTGAAGGCAGCTGCGGGGGACATGGTGTCAACAGAGGCCAGTGCAGCGAAATCTTTGGTTGTGCTGTGGTTCTACAATCCCCAAACCTGTGCTCCCCCCATCTTCAGCAACTCACACTGAGCACCCGAGTAAAGTATGGTCAAATTATCCCCACAACCTGCATGCTTTTGGGAGACCCTCGTCTCTCGTCCAGAAGTTGATTGGGCAAAAGGGATTGTTCATGTTTCATGGGTTACAATTCGAATGAGAAATCGATGGTTTTGTCTCGTGTGCGTAGTGTCGTATTTGGGACTCGTTGGCACGGGATGTTTGCTGGCCAATCTAAATGTGTTGTGGTGCAAGTGACGACGCTGACGCAGTTCTTCAATAAGGGCGGATGCCAAGGTTTATTAAGGGCTTATGCCAGGAACTTAATAGGGGCTTACGCCTAACAGTTGACGACTGCTATAGTTCTCCCCAGGGAAACGTGTACTGGGAGGTCTCTAGCACCCACCCAGGCTATTCGGGCTCTAGCCCTCAGCACCGACCGAGGGATCAGCCAACTCGGTCGGCCGAGTGAAGTAGCCACCCTAGCTTGTTGCTAATTTCCCCCTACCCTGGGTCCCGACTCTCGATATCTCTCGTTCCCGGCCCCTCAAGACGACCCCGCCCACGTCACGGGTTCTCACTTATATATCAGCGTAATATGACATCATCCATTATCTCCCCCAGGGTGACATGACGTCATCCACTACTCCTATAACCTTATTGGGGGTGTCCTGCCTTCGGGATGTAGGATATCGTTGCGTCGCTATTTCTGAAGAGGCCCATATAATTGATTGATGTATTGACTTAATTGATGAATTGTACCAACACTACTATAAAATCCCCCGTATAGCCTTTTCAGACTGCTCGGGCAAGTGCTGTTAGTGAGCACTTTTTAAGAACGGCAGAACTAAACTCAGCCGTCTTTGTCTCCCCAGGAACAATGTTTACGCATTTAGCAGGTATTCATTTAAAGCGGAGTCAACCTCGGGAAGGTATAGGACTTGGTCAGATAATCACCACTCATGTAAGCCATGGCCGGGTATCGATCGTGAGCCGTCAGGGTTGGTGCAACAGAGTACTAACCAATGTAATACTGCTCCCTTAATGTGCGGTGCAGTGTGTGAATATCAGCAATGGGAAGACAAAGGCGGCCGGGCATGGTGTTGGCCACCCACCCCCTGATATGCTGTGATGGCCTTCGTATATGCTCACTAACAGCACTTGCCCCAATAGCCTATGTTGGCTATACGGAGATTTTGTCTTTGTCCTATACAAAGACCCCCATATAACCTTTAACAGCTGTAGGGAAAATGATGTCAATGAGCACCTTTTAAGGCTGTTACCGGAGGGGTGGGTCGCCAGCACCACGCCTAGTCATATATTTATCTCTAGTACTGATATTCACACACCACACCATGCCTTATTTAAGGCTGAGTAGACCTAAGGGAGGCCCGGCATCAGTTGAGATGTTCGTCACCTATGTTGGCTGTGAGCAGGAATCGAACTCGTTCGTAGCGCAGTGCACTACTGCCCCCACACATAGGAAGGGATTGAGCTCACACGGTGTTCAGTAAAGGTCTCTTTATTGATGACCCACCAGTAACGTCCCGGGTCATATGGCAGGTAACACATCCTTCAGCACTTCGCACTCAGAACTCTCCCTCTGTTCTCCCGCTCTGTACCTTCACCCCCTGGTCTCCCCTCATTGCCAGTCAATCATTGCCCAAGGCTTCTGCCGCAGATCCTAAGAGGCAAGGCGCCTCCAAGTCTCCTACACTATCATTGGCACCTCGATTTTTGCCCAGGGATTTAGGCCCAGATGATGATTAACCGGCAAGGCGCCCCCGTGTCTTCAACACATACACAGACGCCATAAACGACATACCATATTGAGGGTAAGTGCAAATAGCTATGACTAAATGTGATGTGTGTAGAGACGACTGCGTGCACGTGTGTCAAGTAAGCATTGCACCTGGCAGCAAATGAACTGGCCTTTACCACTTCCTGCTACAAACGGCCACTCTTACTGGAAATGCGCCGGGTTGAAAGAGGTTATATATGGCCCTTTCTCAATTCACTGCTGGATGAAGGTCTAACTGGTGGTGGCTTGTTTGACTGTACTTCACCACGCTGGTCAGTGCGGGTTGATGAAAGCAGTACCCAGCATTGGTTCCAATTTTTTAGCCGTGGCTGGGAATCAGAGTGAAGTTCTCTGGGTTCAACGTGCAGGGCACTAACCACTGCTCCACCCCTCTCTCCCGTAGTGTACATGACCAGAAGAGAATAGATTCTCGTGGTGTAGAGTGGCCCGTTCAGGTCTGTGAAGGGAGTGGTCACTGATGTACAGACAGCCACCCAGGGATTTTGAGCCATAACTAAGGAGGGATGATTGTGCTGATAAGAGATGTTTTTTGGGTTAGAAGTGAGGCTGGCTGTCGCCTAATGATGCTAGTTGTAATTACCGGCGACACGTCGTACTCGAATTGTAAATGTTGTGGGTTTACTCTCCAACACGCCGGTGTGCTGAACTAGTAACGAATTGGCATGTTTTGTTTAAGTGACAAACCTTAGTAATTGGCCGTGTTAGGTGGTGGCGGGTTTAACGACACATTTCTATTTACACGATGTAACAAAAAAAAACAATTTCTATGGATAATATTGTTTGCGAAAGCCGACATGTTAAACTGGTTGAGCTCACCTTGCCTACCTCAAGTGTTTCTTTAAATGAAACTATTACCAGATGCAAATTTGAACAATGAAGCCCAAAATGAAGTTTCGAGATGTGTAAAGTTTCCGGTATGATCTTTTTATTACTTTCCACGTCTGAAGAATCCAAGGAGAGCTCTCACAGATAGCGCAGAACGGCGTTTGAGATCGCTTCAAGTGAACTCTAATGCATACACTCGGGGGTAGCCCTTTCGCACCCGCCCTGCTACAGTGTTGTGTCGTAATATCACTCGGAGACAGGAGTTCATGTAAGGGCTTACGCCGTTTATTTAATATTGTAATTAACACACTCTAGACTCACGCCAGAGGTAGGCGTATTCTGCACTGGGTCCTTCCCACTGACCCCCGGGCTCTTCTTGTCCTAACTTAGGCTATCTCTCCCAGCCCCCGTCTTCCAGTTGCACGTCCTCGGCTCCCCACAACGACCCCGCTCTCGTCACGGGGTCCCCGCCCAAGTACCCCCATTCCAATCCCCGTGACATGACGTCATGTTCTCCGTGACGTCATAACGACGGAATGTAATTTCCCATGACGTAATGTCCTTCCCTATGACGTCATTACATTACTCAACAATGAAGAATCCAAGGAGAGCTCTCACAGATGGCGCAGAACGGCGTTTGAGATCACTTCAAGTGAACTCTGATGCACACACTCGGGAGTAGCCCTTTCACACCCGTCCTGATACAGAGTAACGCTCGTCGTGCGACAATCAGACCGACATTCTTTTTCTGAGAGCTGCAATTAAAAGCAAATTAAGTACAGAAATCAATTTCATATGATAAGGTTTTTGGTGCCGTCATTGGTGACCAGGCTAAGACCATCGACTTACTACAATTGAGAAACCGGTTTCATCACCAGTGGTTGAAACCTGGATTAAAACCGAGGATCTCAGCGGTGCCAACTCAGTTATATAACCTGTAAACCACTTGACGACCATCTCCCAGGTTCAAGTGCCACATACTGAATGGTGGACAGGAGCCCCTAAATGAACCCCGCATCTCAACAAGTCCAGCCAGCTCAGTGCTGATACAGATGTAGTGGCATCAGGGGATACCACTGCATGACACTTAAGACCGGCCTGTGTGTGAAGCATGGGACACGCTGCTCACACCACCCACAGCACGGCAGTTGTGCGACATTGCACTCCGTGTGCAGGGCTAGCCCTGAAGGCGAGGGGGCGAGAGTGCCTGGAGTGGCACAGGAGGCCATAGCACTCCGGATGAAAGGCTAGTGGCCAGAGGTATCGGGGGTGGAGCCCCCATAGAGGGGGGCTAGGGGACCCCGGGACCGGTTCCAGATGCCTCGGGAAAGGTTCGAGAAAGGAGGCGTGCCTAGGGGCGGAGGAAGCCCCGGGACTGACTATATAAGCCGGACCCCTGAACGGGTCCGGCTGTTGTTGCTCACCTGAAGACATGAAGACGTCCTCCTGAAGAAGAATCCGAAGACAAGACGTGGACTCGAGTCGGGGTCCAGGCTTGACAGCCTTCCCCAGTTGTGTTAGGGCTAGTTAGCCCGGAGGGATTACCTCCCTAGATTACCTGGTGAACGGGGCAACTACCCCTTTGTGTTAGGGTACATTGTTGAAATAAACGTGTTGCTTCCAGAAACGCCTCACTCTCCATTTGTACCCACTACACAGATATAAATACCAATCCCTAGCCCCAAATCACCATATCTGTTTTACTGCAGATCTGAGCTCAGTTACAAGATAAATAATGTAATTGTCGGTGTCATAACCATAGCCCAGCTCTTAAAGTCACTCATAGCAAGCATCGTGAACAAGATACCTTGAATGGGCTACTATGGCTATGTGTGATGCTGTATTATTCCTCCGCACTTAGCCGTGGGGGGCAAACAAAGTTAAAAAGCTACATTTGGATATAAGTTTTAGAATTCTAACCAATGGGTGAAGCTGCCAAGCTCTAAACTAGGGTTGTCCGTCTATTGTCCTCAATGCATCCGAATTGTGCTATCGGTATCGTGTCATCAGATGGAGACCCCATTGGTAAATGTCACAGAGCCGTGCATCACCGTGTGTTAGGAAGCCACTGGAGCTATGCTCTTTTAAATTTCGATTGAAAACGAATTTCTTCAGAACTGCTTTTTGTGTTTAGTTTCTAGTCCTTCACCTGCACCTCCGATTATCAATTCACTGCACTTGGCAACCCGAGTTAATCACGGGCAGCTGCCCAGATTCAAACCCAGGACGTCAGCGGTACTTGCTCAGTGCTCTGACCTCTGAGCCACCCAGCCACCTCCAAAAATCCCCCTTCTATTTGTGTGAACTTCTAGGGTCCATGAGCATTCTATTCAGCCGGAGCTATCTGAGGCTGGGGCCGTGCAGGGATAGAGTGGCGGGGAGATATGGAGTGTTGGAGGGCCCCGGCAAACATTCCACGATAAAGCCCTGGGTGTTGTGCTGTAACAACTCTTCAGTTCACAACACTTGCATTAAGTTGTGTGTGTGTGTATACATCGACGTTTTCAATTTGTATTAGTTAAACTTAATGGGTGCACGCGAGACAACCCCCAGCCACTAGAGGCTGCTATATTCACAACTATGTGAAGACATCTTCTTGGTTCTTTCGGTAAAGTCACGTAGAAGGGAAGTAATAAAATAATAAAAATGAAACATAATAAAATAATAATATTATATTATTTTATAGTTATATATTATTTTATTATTCTTATTTTATTATATAATACAAATAAAACATAATAAAATAATTATATTATATTCTTTTATTATGTTTTATTTTTATTATTTTATTACTTCCCTTCTACGTGACTTTACCGAAAGAACCAAGAAGATGAATTCCTGCAGTCACGAAAGCTTTAAATCGAAATATGTGAAGACAATTGGTTACTGTATTCAAGCTAATAGCGACCCTGAACATCGACAATTAATGGCAATGCATGACGGATGAATACATGTCAGGCTGCAGAGAGTTCGTGTCTCTGTATTCTGTGAAGACTGATTACAATGTTAAGGTGGTGCACTGCTCACTGCAAGAGTTCTGAATGTAAATCCCTTTGTCTGGTGACATAACGCTAGTACCACGACTGAAATCACATTTAGAAGAAACAAATTCACAAAATAATAAATTTTCCTACACAATGGGGTGGTGAGGGAGCGGTAATGCATTGTTTAGTCTACTGTGCTCCGAACATTGGCGGCCCAAGATAGAATCCCGGCCATGGCTAATATCAGTAGTGACTGCCTTAAATGAGTACCTGCTGGTATGTGTAACCATCAACACTTGGAAAACAAAGACGGACGGATGTGGTGCTTGCCACCCCTCCCCCCTCGTGCACTGTGCTGGCCTTCATAGGTGTTCGCAGACAGCACTTGCTGTCTGGTGACTGCGCGCCTGAACCACGACTGAAATCAAATTTGGAAGAATCATAGCAAAACAAAGAACGCACAATTGAGGTGCCGCTGTGGTTAATACACTGCTCTGTGATCCCGGCAGCAAGAATGTCGTGCCCGTGCACGGTTAACATCAGTGGGGGAGTGCTATCGGAACCATTTCCCTGAAACATTGGCTACGTCTGCATGCACGTATGCACCGCTCGTGAGTTGCTGTGAGCGGATAAGGGGCCATCCATTTAGTAGGTACGCAAAAATCTGTCAAAACATGACCCCTCCCCCCCTCCCTGTATGCACGCATACTTTTTACCCCCCCCACCTGCGCACGTACGAATCCGATAGAACGGCCGATATTTAATCCACGCAGAAACGATCAAGGATTGATAATATTAACGTGTTTAAGCAAACAGTATACCGCCGGCTGCATTATTATTATCGAGGCCTCACTCCCCCACCCCGTTTCCTATGCGTACGTACATTGTCAGTAGACCCCCCCATACGCAAGCGTACGCATTTGGGTTAACCCCCCCTCCCCCCTCCATGCGTACGTACTAAATGGATGGCCCCCAAGTGATCACAGTCTTCATCAACATGAACCGACCACTGAACACCACGAGAGCCGTTTCTCTACTGGTCATGCGCGTACACACTATAGGGGAGAGGAGTGGCACAATGAGTGGTCAGTGCACCGCACTCTGGATCCGGACAATTGAGTTTGATTCCCGACCATGGCTAACAGCAGTGATGAGCAATTCCTGAGCCAATGCTGGGTACTGCCTTCGCTAACCTGCGCTGACTAGCATGGTGTATGGTCAAACAACCCACCATAAGAAAGGCTTCGTCCAGCAGTGGATTGACACATGGCCATACATAAATGTACATGGATAGCAATGGCCCCAGAGAATAACAGTTCCGCATAACCTCTCTCAACCCGAGGCATTCCCAATAAGAGCGGTCGTTTTGTAGTAGGAAGTGGTTAAGGCCGAACGGTACGACCAAAATAGCCGGATACCTTGCACAGTGGGACAGCCACAATTCCACTTAAACACACAAAGACAAAGATCCCCATATAGACTACACAGGATGTTGTGGAAAGTGCTGTTAGTGAGCACCTATCAAGGTCACATGAGGGGGTGGTGTGGCGAGAATCACACAGGGCCGTCTTTGTCTCTCCAGTGCTGATGTGGTTGGATAGTTTACGAGGGTTAAGCTAGGAGACTCTTTCAATTGACATTACACCTTTTCTGAATTAACGTTACAAAAAAATCAGAGCCCATTGAAATTGAGTTGAGCAGAGAGACACTCTTAGACACTGTAGAGGAATTTTCAATGAACTTGACTTTGTGCCGAAATGAACAAGTAAAAAAAAGATACTTTAAAATATGTAGTGACGTAAATGTACAGTTACTCGTGAATGCACGTTTGCCTGTTGCTAGTCAAAAATAACACCCGCGGAGTTTCCAAATACAAAGCATAAATCAGTGTCGTGAAAAATAAAGGCTGCGAGACACATACACACTGTTGCAATATGTAGAGAATATGTCCCTATATACCCCGACGTATTACAGAGAGTATGTTAGCTTATAAGACAGCGGTAATGGGACTTTCCGCCCACCTTACACATTTCCGTACATCAATGCCGCTTGATCTGGAACAATTGACGGGGTGTTGTAATGAGAAAGGAAAACATCTGACTTCAAATTAAACCACTGCAAACGTTTAGGAATTAAATAATTTGCAAAATGGGCTCTCACCCGATAAAAAGTCAATCGGCACAATCCACGTGGCCGTTTCGAGCAGGCATAGCACGTCTATGCCGGTGTAACGGGGACAATAATAATTTGATAATGGGCATTCCTTTTGTCAATCCACTGCTGGATGAGTGGCAGTCACGCTGGTCAATGCGGGTTATTGAAGGGGGGAGGGCCCAGGCCTGGTTCAGATATAACTTTCCACCAATGTTAGCTATGGCCTGCAATCGATCTCAGGTGGTCAAGGTTTCATAGGGCCGTGCACGAACCACTCCTGCATAGTTGCGCCAAATGTGCGGTGTAATTGGGGCAACAAACTGCTGTAAAAATGCAGATCGAACAGATCCGAAGACTGAGTGGGGAGATTTGTAAAATCCCCCAAGCTGAGCGGGGGGGCGTGGCAGGGGTGGGGGTGCTGACATCACCCATGTTAAGGCTTGGTGGGTTGTTTTTATAATTTCCCCTGGTGGTGGCGCAATACAAATTGAACTTAGTCATCACCTTTGGCGGCCTAAACGTGATATCATTTGCCTCAAATAGCGAGACGTAACTGGCATGTGGGTCTACGTGAGAAAGAAGCAATGAATGCGCCCCTCCATTTACTGTAAAGTACGTGGTGAAAACCCATGCATATTAGGGGGTGACAGTACTACCATCTCTTAGCCACTTCGCAGCACCACGCCAACAACAGATGGCAAACCCATGCAAAAGTACTAACCAGACGAACAACCCAGCTGAGTTTATGAGATTATATGAGATTGGGCACATTTAGGTCCATTTGGCCTCAGGCAATAATACGTATAATTGCAACTACTGTAGTCTTATTGTATTTCAATTGATATCACGTTCTAATTGTTATTGTTGTAATAATTACATGTTTTTATTTAACTTTCGTAGCATGGCTCTGTTTGTCATTGGCCCTGGTTGTAGGGAATTAAATACCACCCATGCCCTCTGCTGTTGGTCCCTCTTGCCTTTGTTGGGACCATGACAGTTACACCACATGCACACTGCAAAGCTTCGCTGAAGTGTATTGGCACAGGTAGCGTGTGTATGTGTGTGCAGAGGTAGTGTGTGATGGACGCTACTGGGCAGTTGGAGGCAGTCGCCCTTTTAACAACAACGGAGTGCAGCAGAGCATTGCTTACAACAAGCAAAGCACCGGGCGGATAAAACGAACGAGATGCCACAGTGGGGAGCACATAATGTGCATCTATCAGTCATCTCAGTAAACCTATGGCACCTGGGTCTGTCCCATGACCTCCTGTTAGCAAGCATCCAACACTTCACGTTGCCTCGGAGTGCACTTAGCTTGGCACAAGCACTGTGGTGACGTCCGCACGACTTAATGGTGAACAGCAGCCGTTGTTTGCAGTGTGCACGTCATCATTTCCCGGCTTTGAGTACAAAAAAAATCTACCTGCGTTTGACAAGAACTGATCTCGGTGAAGGGTCGTGGACCGTCATTGACTCTGCACTTGGAAAGTTTCCCGTGAGCCACGCTACGAACAGGTGCGGCCAGAGCGTTACCTGCCACGTAAGACCGCACCCCGCGCGGGACGCGATCACGCGCACACCACCCCACCCCCACCACACTTCCACGCTCGGTGAACTCCGCTTCCTCCTTCGAAGCTCTTCCGAAACCACCCGCCCAAACACTACACCACCGCCTTATTGTTGACGCGGGTTGCCTAAGCAGCGGTCGTGAAACAGCATCGTCGGAAACTCCACATTCCTGCGAGGGGTGCCAGTCAGTTACGAACGAAGCACAGCAGCCGTGTGTTACACAGTGATGATGATGTGGATAACAGCTTTCCCCCTCTTTTTTCTCCTGATGACGATTGTTTGTGTTGCGATCGAAACGTCGTGATATTTTTTATTATTGTTAAAAATGATAGCTAACCCATTGGTGTCGTAATAAAGCTCCAAGGGGGGCCATATAGACAGAGAACAGGATGGAGCCTAATACTGATCCACGAGGGACACCGTGAGGAACTTGTTGGTTGTGGATTTATCAGTGCCCATCGTGACAAATTGCTTGCGGTTTTAGAGATAGGAGTTGAACCATTTCAACGAGATGCCTGAGATCACCATCAAGAGTTCTAATCGGTTGAGTAAGATATTGTGATCAGTCGTGTCGAAGCTGCGCTGAGGTCAAAGAGGAGGAGAACACGTAGTGAACCTTTATCAGGAGCAATCAGGAGATCATTAATTATTCTTACTAAGGCTGTCTCAGTGCTATAACCAGATCTAAAACCAGACCGAAATGGTTCGAGTAGATTATTTGAGAGTACGCGTAAGTTAAACTTTGAAGCGACAGCCCGCTCAAGAATCTTAGATAGAAAAGGGAGATTTGAGATTGGGCGGAAGTTGCTAAGGACAGTTGAATCTAGACCAGGTTTCTTGAGAAGTGGTGTTACTGAAGCTATCTTAAATGTAGAAGGGACAATCACAGGTTTTGGTGACCTGTTAAGAAAATCTTGGACGAATGGAACCAGAGAAAATAATTATCTCTAAAGAAAATTCTGATGATGAATACACACAGATCACTGATGATGAATCAGTGATGACTAACACTGATAATGAAGATTACAGAGTGTGGGGATGATGATGACAAAGTGAGCATGCTGATGATACAGTGAGGATGATGATGATGATGATAATGACACAGTGAGCATGATCATGAACACACAGATGATGATCATCATACACAATTACAGTCAATGAAAAGGACACCATTGGCATCACCAGTCTTTCATAGTGATAAACACACTGCATTGTGATGACGTTCTTCCTGTAGATGAGTGGTTCTCCACTTTTCTGACATGGTTGGCCCGCCAATCAAGACCACCACCTCCACAGCCACACACAAAAATTCAGCTACAATACTTTACAGAGAAATTGCGTGTCCACGCCTCTAGTCAACGCATTGCTCGTAAACATTTAATTTATGTTGTGCGTTGGTACAATGTATTGCCGTTTCATCTTTGGGTTATACTGTCCCTGGCCATGAGAATGTGGAATTTCCATCATTGGCTCAGGATTACACAGCGGTGGGTGAGCACTGCCCCATTGCTCATCAGAACAGCGGAAAACGAAAACATTCCCCGGTCTTAGAATTCCATCAGAAATTGGCGACTCCAGCCCAATGATTAGCCTCTTTGCAACTTCAAGCGGTGCATCAGTGGTAATCGCGCTGTGTTAAGAACCCGGCGACCCGAGTTAAATTCCTGACCACGGCTAACATCAGTAGCGAGTGATTTTTGAACTGGTACCTGACCCCTACTTCACAAACCCGCACTGACCAGCGTGGTGAAGTATGGTCAAGCAACCTGTACGACTTGAGACAGACGAGTAGATTGGGAAGGGCCGTAAAATAGTAATCATTTATATATTTTTTGTATATTCACGTAAAGCGACGGAATATTTAGCTTCGGGTTTTGAAGTCTACCTCCGTCCTCGCCTGCTGCTGCACTTGTATGTAGTGGAAAATGTACTGTGAGTTTCTGTATTGCGAGTAAGCACCGGCATCATCGGCAGGAAAGTAAACAACAAAAAACCCTTATAAAACGTCAAACCCGGTAAGCAACCGCTTTGTAAAAAAAATACTTTTAAAAAAATATGACCTTCCCATCAGCAAACTCACACGCATAAAACAGTTACTTATGCAACGCTTTCTTGGGGTAAGCAAGGCGCAAGGACCCTCCCTCCTTTTTTTCCATTCAAACTTAACATAAATTCCTCCGTCATCAGAACTCTGATTCGTTCATCATGTCGGTTTTCTTTGTTTTCTTGAGTTGTTTTGTTTTAAGAAATCTAACATATTTACTCCTTTTCCCATGTAACATATAATCCCACAATCCCCCTCAGTGAGCAGCCACTGTAAAGCAGAACAACTTTAAAGAAACAAAATTCAAGTATTTTCCACAATGAACCGCATTGTGTACTATGTTCACAGACGCAACAACAAAAATAACAACCTAATTTCTAGATCTCCTCCATCAGTGATACAACACAGAACACACTTGCGTCGACAAGGATGGAAACCCCCTCCCCCCTTCCGTCAACTTAGCATAGCCGAATGTTCACCAAACCCTAGCAGAAACCAGGGCGTTAAAGATGTTAAAGTGGCTGGATAAGCTATGCATGACCAAGGTTACGACGCCCTCAATATCTTTGGTGTTTTTATTTCCTTAAGATACAAAAACAAGACATTTGGGGTAGAAAATTCAGATAAAATGTCAGTAAGCCATTCCATAAAAGCTTAAAAAGTGACTCAATGAATTTACCTGCCATTGTCAGCAGTTATTTCCGACTTTCTGAGTTACATTACCAAGTTAAATGTCTATTTTTCGACCACGTAGTCCGTGAAGCCTTTGATGGTTGTACCAGAGGAATTTCCATCTGGTACAGATACAATTGGAGGATGATCGATGCCCGGGTGTGGTCAAGGGATGGCTCCCTATTGGTCAACCATGTTATGTATGCCGATGATCTGGTAATTGCCGCTCACTCAGAGGAGGAGTTGGAGGCGCTGCTGCTGAACCTGGAACGTGCCACTAAGAGCTGGGGCCTTACCATCAGCCCCACCAAAACTAAGCACCTGCCTGGGTATTTTGTACCATCGGGCAACCCACCCACACAACTCCCAATCGGTGATGGGGCAGTTGTGGAGAGAGAGGAGAGTTTCCCATTCCTGGGCAGTGGGCTCATGACTGACTCCGGTTTGACAGCAGAGGTCTCACTCAGAATCAGTCGAGCGGCATTATCTTTTCATCGGTTGCGTAACGCTGTGTGGAAGTTACCTGGTCTATCGCTCTGCACAAAGCTTAAAGTCTTCTCGGCCATGGTCATTTCATCCCTTCTCGACGCTTGCAAAACGTGGACCCCCCCCTAATGGAGCATATTCGCAGATTGGAAACATTTAGGCTGGCCTGCCTATGATCCATCCTGGGTTTAACCAGGCTGGATTGTGTGAGCTCACAAATCCTAGAAAGATCTGGGCAAAGTCCCATCGGTGAGCTCCTCTGGCAGGCAAGGCTGCGTTGGCTGGGTTATGTAGCCCGCATGCCCAGTCACCGCATGCCTAAACAGCTTTTGTTCGGCCGGATAGAGGGGGCTAAACGGGCGCGGCACGGGCTAGAATAAAGATGGAGTGACGTGGTACAGGAGGATGTGGAGCTGAGTGGACTTGCTGATGACTGGTACCAGCGGTGTAAAGATCGGCCTCTGTGGAGGAGGCTCATGAAGTACGCTGCTGGGCAGTTGGAGGCAGTCGCCCTCCAACAACAACGGAGGACGGAGGAGCGACGCTCATAACAACGAGCGGGGCACCGGGTGGCTAAAGCACAGCAAGTTGGCACAGTAGGGGGCACAGGTGGTGCATCAGCCAGTCATCTCAGTCAGTCGACCCATGGCAGCTGGGTCTGCCCGTGACCTCCTGCCAGCGGGCGTTCGACACTTCACGTGGCCTCAAGGTGCACATAGCCGGGCACAAGCGTTGTGGCGAATGGCAGTTGTTGTTGTCACTTTGTGTGTGTGTCTCTCTCTGTGTGTGGGTGTGTATTTCTGTGTGTCTCTCTCTCTGGGTGTGTCCTTCTGTATGTGTCTGTGTGTGTGTCTCTGTGTGTGTTTCTCTGTGTGTCTCTCTAGGTGTGTCTCTCTCTGTATGTGTCTCTGTGTGTGTGTATCACTCTCTGTGTGTGGGTGTGTCTCTCTGTATGCGTCTCTCTCTCCTTCCCTCGATGTGGTGTTGTCCCTCGTTTGTTTCACTCGTTTTTTAACGAGCTGAATGTCTCACTCGCACATCCACCGTTGCGTTGGTTCGTTTACATTGACATGCTATTCTCTCACAATACAATGGCCACCTCCTCAGCTCTACGTCGTTGTGGAGATGCTTCAACCCCCCCCACCCATCTCGGTTCCCATCTTTGGATTTCCCACTTGCTTAGGTACAATCTCTAGCCAGCCCCCACCCTCTTGCCTGATGCGGCAAACCTCCCCCCTCTCGGCTCTATAAATAAGGACTTGTTTCAGCAGCCTGTCTCTCTCTCCCACCTGAAGACGATTGTTTGTGTGGTGATCGAAACGATGTGATCTATTAGTTTTCTACCTACGTGAGTTTACCGAAAGAACCAAAGAGTATGGATTCCTGCAGTCACGAAAGCTTCCAATTAAGATTATATATATTATACAATACAGTCCACCCGACTCGATGAAGTTTATCAGATGGACGCAGGTTCAATATATTACAATTGGGTGACTCTATGTAGCTGCTAACGGACGTTCCCCACACAGCTGGCTGACTATATAGGAGCCGTCGATGTAGCAGACACGGCGTAAATATATAACTTCCTTCGCTAGCCTCCCCAGACAATGAGGACGATCTACAGCGATGACAACGTCGACAATCTGGACCCCGACTCCCCCACGGCAGCCTCGAGCCCTGCTCTGTGCTGACTTTTATTTCCCCTCAGCTCTGCCACGCCCCTTTTCCCAAACTCTATTCTGTTGGAGATTTCCTTTGCTTCATGATAACATCTCGGGGGTTCCATTGCCACGCCGCCATTGATTCCTTACCCAGTTACCTCAATTGACCATTGCTGCAATCCTTATTTACGGCCACTAGGCCCCATACTGTCCTTACACAGAGATGCGTTTACACAGAGATGCGGTTTACACAGAGACGCACGCGGTTTACATAGAGACACTGTTTACACAGAGACATGGTTTACACAAAGACGCGGTTTACACAGAGACACGGTTTACATAGCGATGCGGTTTACACAGAGAAGCGGTTTAAACAGAGACGCGGATTAGACAGAGGCGCGGTTTAGACGCGGTTTAAACGCGGTTTACACAGAGATGCGGTTTACACAGAGACGCGGTTTACACAGAGACTCGGTTTACACAGAGACGCGGTTTACACAGAGAGGCGGTTTACACAGAGACGCGGTTTAAACAAAGACGCGGATTAGACAGAGACGCGGTTTAGTCGCGGTTTACACAGAGACGCGGTTTACACAGAGACAGGCTAGAGGGAAGAGACTGGCCAAACTCTCAGGTGATTACATCAAATGCGATAGGTTCGCATCGTGCCTGTGGTGACTCATGACTGTCTGTCTCTCACCCTGCAAGGGGAAGAGCATCTACTCTATAGAGCTGCTATGGCGCTACAGATACCGGTCACAGTGAGTGGACTCAGTACTGGATGATGCTGCAGTGTTGCGTAGTGCTGCACAAGCACACATAACAAATAAACTCAACACATTCGTTAATAACGCTGAAGCCTTAAAGGTAAAAAACATGATATTAGGTAACGTTTCGGGCAATGGTCTCTGTGCTAGCATCAGGAGTACGGGTGTAATGATTCTGGACACCTGTGAAAAAGCTCATCGAATTCCTCCAGTCGAAATAAATATTCTTATTCTGATTCACCGTCACTTTGGAATGTAATTCATGCTCGTGATTCAGGATAAACATTCGAGCGTAGTACATATATCATATAGGAAATGGTAAACATTGATTATTATGCAACTCGATGTGTGGCCTGCGAGGTACAGGAAGTGACATTATAATTTGTCGTGTGTTGTGGCTGATTTGTCTTCATGGGCATACATTACAGTCATTGTACTCACAACACATTCGTGTTTCCCAGACACGCGACCCTTAGAGCTTGGGAAACCACAAAGCCCTCGCTTCTCTCCATAAACCACAGCAGAGTGGAAGCGAGAAGCGTCTCTACCAACAGGGCATTCTAGGGTATTGGTCCTTCCAAGACAACAGCTCTGGACCCATCGAAGTGCCAACACAGGGGCTCTCAGATTCCACATCAGAGTATAGGTCACTGGGTGCTCTTCATACTTGGGGTGGAGTGGTAGTGCAGTGGTTTGCCCACTACACTCTGAGTTTGATTCATGGCCGTGGCTAACATCAGTGGCGAGTGATATCTGAACCGGTCCTGGGCTCTCGCTTCACTAACCCACACCGATCAGCATGGTGGAGTATGGTCCAACAATCCCCTTGACCGACACCGTGTGGCGAGGCCTTCATCAAACAGTAAATTTACATGAGGCAGTACTTTATTATTCTTTAAACGTCTTAAGGAGTTCCGTGACATCATCTTCCAGGGCTATTATCTGACAAAAGGCATTGCGCTGTCCACTGTGAGAGTACTGGATGAAAGTTATTTAGATCTCATCGGATTCTTAAACACAATACTGAAGATGCTGCTCTGGCTCTGAGACTGCATGAAGTCGGCTTGCCGTGCATTCATAAACACGCGTTTAGTGCTACAGACTCCACCGCGCGTCCAGGGAAGAAACTCTGTCGCACACTTAACACGTCCTCCTACACTGAATAGAAATATTGGCAAAATTCTCCCATGAAATATTTCGGTGGGTGGCTGGATGATGACAACTGATGCAGACCGACACAGATTACGTGGATTTGTGACTGTGAAGCCAAGTGGGCACGTGGTGTATTCGCACGAGCAACATACTAAACTCATTCTTCATCAATAATAACCCTGCCATAAAGGAAAACAAACGGATTATAGGCGACGTTTCGGGCTGTGGCCTTTTTGTGACCCTTCATCATGGCTCTGCTAAGAAGGGAGCCGTTTCTTCAAAAAACGGCTATTGTAAATGTTTTACTGTTTCAGGGCAGTGTAATTTATCAACTTGTTGAGTTTTTTTTTCAAATAACACGCGGATGACGAAGTGCACACGACTGAGGCTGTAACCGCGTTTTATTGCTCTGCAGATATTGTTCTGTGTGCAGGGGGGTTACAGCGTGCGTGTTGTGAGGAGCGGTGGTGCAGTGGTTAGCACACTAACGTCGAACCTGGCGGTCCGAGTTCCATTCTCACTCAAAACCAATGACAGTGGAAAATATTTGAACAACTCCTGGCCCTCCCCTAAGTCGACTCAGCCTTAAATGAGTGCCTGGTGCGTTGTATAAAACATCAGCGCTGGAGAGACAAAGGCGGTCGTGCGTGGTGCTGGCCACCTACTCCCTCGTGTATTGTACCTGCCTTAATAGGTGCTCGCTAACATAACTTGCCCTAACAGCCTGTTAAAAAGGCTATGTTGAGGGTCGTTGTCTTTATATTTTGTGTGTGCGTGTGCCAAGCAGGTGGTCAGAGTTAACGCCCGCAACTGATTTCTCAATCACCACATCTTTTAGAAATCCCCTTTCGTGGCGTCCCCTTCTCTTCAGCTGATAATTTGCATGTCGCTGTGTTTCTCAGATCACTGTTTGGTCACTCGAACGGGGAGCTTCTCATAAACGATCTCCGTTAAGCGAAACCCCGGTGACATCATCTGATCCGATCTCACGTGACGAGTCCCATGCACTCGGCCGCTGTGCAGATGCCACAGCCGCACGCGAGCTCCACCTTAAGGCCCCTTCACTCGGCATTCACACACAACGCGCCGTTCTGGGGGAGGAACTCTGGGGACTCAGGTGACTAATTATCACATCATCATCAGCCATAATTCATCCACTGCTGGATGAAGGCCTCCCTGAGCCGTTGCTATCTGTCGCAGTCACGCGATGCACAACATCCACCTGGGTTCTGCATACGAGCCGATTTAATCACTACATCTCTGTAGTGGATGTCTTCTTAGGCGAGCTCTCTCCTTTGGCTGTCACTCTTTTGTTAGTCTTGACCACCGCCCATTGCATCTTCTTGTGACGTGCGCTGTCCACGCCCACTTACCTTTGAAAAAATAAGAATAGGTTTACCCTTTCTGGCAATGAAACAGGTGTTAAGATGTTCAAACACCAAATTGAAACCCTCTGCATGGAATAAAGTTCGCATTAACCACACGTACTTGTGGTGGACATGCAAACAAACATGCTCTGATAACATATGCATTGTCTTTGAAACTGATTGGCATTTTGGCGTTCTCTGGTCTAACACTGGTGAGACTCCATCGTGTACCGTGCAAGCCTTAATAGGTATCGATTTAAAGCTTTCATGACTGCAGGGATTCATCTTCTTGGTTCTTTCGGTAAAGTCACGTAGAATGGAAATAATAAAATAATAAAAATAAAACATTATAAAATTATTCTCACGACGTTTCGGCCACAACGCAAGCAGCCGTCCTCAGGTGAAGAACAGGTCTGTCGATAAAACAGAGTCAATCAGACTAAACGTTAACAGCACTTCCCCCAACAGCCTGTTGAAGGCTATACGGGGGCTATTAGTCCTTGTTTTATCCCAAAATGTAAAGACTGATTCAATGAATGGGACGAGTTTAGCTATCATCAGGTGTGTGCCGCTTGTAACCCCTCAAGGAGGTAGAACTCTCACCCAGGGGGTCACGGACGTCTGCGCTGTGCTCGTGGGCGCGACACGGAGCTGAGCCAGTGCCGGATTATCGTAGTAGCAAAAGTAGCTACATATGCTACGGGCCCCGCACTTTCAAGGGCCCCGCACTAAATGCTTTCAAGCTATCAATTCCGGTTCAGTGATTCTACACTTGCTCTATCACTATAGTACTATACCGCCTTCGACTTTTATGAACGACTGGGTGTTTAAGGTTAGCGATTTGTCGTATTATCTGGCTGTATAGCAAATGAAAAAATACAATTACTTTACTGTGCAAGTAAAACATTTGTGTTTTCATATTTATGTTTTTTTAATTTAGGGCCCCTTTATAACATATGCTCCAGGCCTCACACTAGCTTAATCTGGCACTGAGCTGAGGCACGTTCCCTGCTCCGCGTCTATCTCTCTCTCTGTGCACGCAGCACCTTTGACCCCGACAATAAACAGGCAGCGAGTGAATCCACGCTTGCCAAACTGGCTTGGGTACCATAGTGGCTATTTTTAGCATGGCCCCTCTCCTCCATGCGTTTTCAGCCTTGATCATGAAGAGCGGGGTAACCTCAGTATCTTACATGCACGGTACTTAAATACGGTATTTTTTGTAAACCCAGTAAACATGCAACATTGGCCCCACGTTCCATGTTTCCTGGGAATCCAATTGCTGGATGTTAGCCTCAACAGTTTTAGCCATACTCGAATAAGTGTTAAGTGTGTCTGTTACAGTCTATTGTGTGTGTCTCTCTCTCGTAGTCATAATGGGATCACTCCCTTGGGTATAAAACGTAACCCTAAATAATACGAAAGTTTTCATGCTAAGCAGATAGCAGCATTCAACTCCTTTGGGAAGCCCTGAGCCACAATTATGGAAATTACACATTCCCATGACTGACGTGAGTTTCTTCATAGAGCAACCACTATTAATCAGATATCGCGACATCTGAAAAATTACTTTAATCTGATATTGTACTTGTTAACACATGTTCGTTCGTTTCTCAATCCATTTGTCCTGGTGAGGGTCGCGGTGGCAGCATGTTGAGTATGGTGGTCCAGACCTCCCTTCTCTGGCGACAGACTCTAGCTTTTCCTGGGGAATTCCCAGGCGTTCCCAGGCCAGCTGAGCGACATAGTCCCGCCAGCACGGCCTGGGTGGGCCTCTGGGTCTTCGCCGAGTTGGGACGTGCCCAGTAGAGTTCAAAGGGGAGTCTGTAAAATATGTGAAATGTGTGAAATATGTAAAACTAGTGGGAAGTACCCGGCGTTGCCTGACTGCGGTGGTACCTGCTATGATTACAGCAGTGCTATGATTACAGCAGTACATACTGACTGCGGTGGTACCTGCTATGATTACAGCAGTGGATACCGACTGTGGTGGTACCTGCTATCACTACAGTAGTACATGCTGACTCTATAGCAGTATTTATCGACTCTATAGCACAAAGTACTCACCTGACAGAGTGGTGTGGTGAGGCCTAGTCCCGTGCAGAGCCTCCGGCCTCACCGAGATTGACGGCCTATAGTGGTAGCATCTACTGACTGTTAAGTAATAATAACTGCAAGCATCGGGGTGGGGGAGACATGAGACAGTGAAGAATTTACCTGAGTGTTGTGTATTTTTATAGCGCAAAAAAAATGTCCCCCTCACTCCCACCGAAGGCGTGCGACTTGGCATGGGCCGTCCCCCCCACCAAAGGTGCGTGAGTTGGTATGGTCGTGCACTGGTCATAAATAAATAAATAATAAGAAAGCGCACAGAAATCACACTAATCGCAAATTAAACTAATTTGAAGTTAACAGATGTGAAAAAGGAATGGCGCTTGCTCACGGCGGGGCTTACGGCGTGGTACCTGGCTATTTTTTTTACATAAACCCCACCGTTGGAGAGCGAAGCGCGTGACCACACACAACCCCGCCACAAACAAACCCTGCCACAAACCCACACACACATCCCGCCACAAACCCACACACAACTTTTGACTTTATATATATAGATACGTGAAATATGTAAAATATGTGAAAATTCTGAAGGGTTCACAGACTTTTTACCGGCACTGTATGTATATATATAGTAAATATATGCATATACATAGATAAATGCACACATGCATCAATATAAATATGCAGCTACATACATGCACCTGTGCTCCTTTTACCAACAATTGGCTGCAATGCAGAGTTATCCTAACGGCTGCCACATTAGAACCTTAATGAGTCCATCGTGGGTCCAGTTAATCCCGAATACATTCGTTGTTTATACACCGTATCCTAGCTCGCCGTACAAATACACCGTCAAACACTCCTTATCCATCCTCCTGTCACTCGCTCATTCTATTAACCACAGCGAATATCACTCCGCAAAACACCATTGATGTTGATATTGTTATCAGATTTCTACTTTGCTTAGATTATATCTATACTTCTGAGTGTATATTTATTTTTAGCACTTTGAAATACTTCAATATGGTAGTCGTCTCCCTGAAGTAGCAGTGACCTCGGCCATGGCATCCAAGCGTTTGTGCAAATAAGAGGAAAGGCAGAGACGCGGCTGTGAGTTCTTCCCCTTTGTACGCGCGGGTAATGAAGGATACCGCGCAGATCACGAGAACAAATTGTGGTAATAACGACAGATAACACTGGTCTACAATTTTTTAGACGTCGTCTGCTTCAGAGATGAAATGTGCTGTTCATTATGGATTTTGACGTGCTGAATTCAAATATGACAATTAAAACAAGTGATTGGCTACTGTTCCCAAGCTATTTAAGTTTTTACATTTTACGTCTATGTGTATTGTGTAGATAGAGTTTTACTCATAAATTGTAAACCTAGGTCTTTTCATGTGCTATGGTTGCTTTACATGATAACATGTCATCAGCAAAAGGGTTATATAAATAAAATGTATAATGAAACATAAGGTAAACAACTATTATGTATAGATAAGTACATCGTTTAGTCCTTAGTGTCTACTTGGCGCTTCTTGTCTTGTCTCTTGTATTCATTCAATGGAGCATCTCTTGTCACTTTCCAGCAATAGTATGCAAGCATTAATGGGCTCCATTTTTCCTGATAGTGTTTCTCTGTCGTTGCAATGTCCTAGTGAAATCGCTCGTCATGCTCGTCACTCACTGCTCCGCAGTTCGGTGGAAACAAATCTAGATGAGAGTGTAAAAACATTATATTTTAGTGACTTGTTGCAACCAAGGCTTTTGTATGCCTTGAGGAGGTTTTCCACCAACTCCTTGTAGTTGTCTGCCTTGTTGTTTCCAAAAAAATGTGTTGCCACTAACTGGGAGGCTTTCCATGCCGTCTTTTCCTTGCCACGCAGTGCACTGTCAAATGCATCATCTTGAAGAAGTTCACGAATCTGAGGACCAACAAAGACACCTTCCTTTATCTTAGCTTCATATAACCTTGGAAATTTTCCACAAAGGTACTTGAAAGCTGCTTGTGTTTTGTCCATGGCTTTGACAAAGTTCTTCATCAGACCCAGCTTGATGTGTAAGGGTGGTAACAAAATATTCCTTGATTCAACAAGTGGTGGATGCTGAACACTTTTCCTCCCAGGCACCAATGACTGTCGGAGGGGCCAAACTATCTTGATATAGTGGGAATCTCTCGCTCAACTATCCCATTCGCAGATAAAACAGCAGTACTTTGTGTATGCAGTCTGCAGACCAAGGAAGAGGTCAACAACCTGCCACTGATGTTGATCATAGTTTATGCACCTCAAAAGTTGTTTCATGATGTCATAGTTTCCTTAATATGGACTGCATGATGAACTGGAATTGATGGCAAAACATTTCATTATGTAGCAAAACAGCTTTAAGACTCATCTTCGATTAATCAATGAACAGTCTCCACTCATCTGGATCTTGAACGATGTTGAGGGCTGTCATCACAAATCGATGTTGTTGCAGGCTACAAGATCACCTTCCATGAAGAAGAATGGGACAAGTTCCTTTTGACAGTCACAGAACATGGAAACCCTAACATCACCTGCCAGGAGATTCCACTGCTGCAGTCTGGAGACCAACAGTTCTGACTTACTCTTCGGTAGTTCCAAATCCCTGACAAGGTCTTTCAGTTCACCCTATGTTATGAGGTGTGGTTCAAAGGAGGAGGATGGGAGAAAATCTGGGTCATGTGACCTTGATGGTTCAGGAGCAGAAGTTTAATTCTCTTGCACAGTCCACTTTTTCTTCTTTCACACACCTTTCCCAACTGGCGGCACCATGCAGAAGTAACAATTGCTCATATGATCTGTCGGCTCTCTCCAAATCTTTGGCACTGCAAAAGGCATAGCTTTCCTTTTCCTGTTCAACCACTGGCGAATATTTGTTGTACAGGTGTTGCAGCATATGTGTGGGGCCCACATCTTGTCCTGATCTACAATTTCGCAGCCAAAATAAAGGTGATATGCTTTCTTAACCATAGTGGTCATACTGCACTTTTGTGATGCAAAAGTCACTTCACCACAAACATAGCAGAAGTTATCTGCTTTTTTCACACAAGAAGGCACCTTCGCTCACTTTGGCTAAACAGAAATGTCTCCCTTCGAAAAATCAAACACTGACAAATAAGAGAGCACGATACTGTATGATTTCTAGAGCTGATAATAGGGCCATTTGTTCAGCAGAGGGATGAAAGCCTAGTTATGATTGCATCATCCATGACTTATAGGAATAACATGATGCCATTCATATCATGCATGATGCAATACCATGCTCAGATTGCATCATTCATTGTTTTGCTCAAAAGACAAATACTTTCCAAACCCAGTTATAGATTTATTCATAAATCCAGTTAAATATGTATTTTAGTCATTTCTGGTTTAAATTGAGATCCCTTCCCTTTATAATTCACGTATTATCTGCCATTCCCAAGTCAAGGGTCGTATATACTGACCCTGTAGGATATCTTGAAAACTAGAGCCAATCGACAATATTAAGAATTTTCATTCTTTCATTCTCAGTGACCCAGAATTAGTAAAATGGACGACATTTATTTCGGAAGCATTTTGGCTGTAGACCAGTGTAATGGGATCTGCCAATAGTGCCGACTCCCCACCCCGCCTCATTGCGAATGGGGGGGGGGTTCACTGGTCGAACTGGGTCCGGTAGCACTGTAGCCATTGTCACCTAGGACACACATCGCTCCTGGGTCCATGGAACGGGTGGCGTCTCAGATGAGAACAGAGGCTGGCTCCGCAGAGTCGTTATTTGAATTGATAGTTACCGTATTCTCCAGATAATTAGATGCTCTGTAAAAGACACACACGTACTTTTTGTTTTAAATACAGGGGTGGTCTTATAATCCGGAGGATACAGTACAATGATTGTGATTCATTACAAATGTAAACAATCACCAATATAATTGCATTACAGGGGTTTTCTTGGAAGGGGACAGCCCCTATCTGAGAGTGGCAATAACAGTCTTGCAATAAATTTTGGCTCGGGACCATTGTGTGAGCTGTATAGTCATTCTAATCGCTGAAGCAAAGCCATACAACCGGGCCCCTTGTGTGTGTGCAGGAATTAACTGGGCCTTGCTCTGTGAGTTATATCGCGATAATGAAAATTTGTGCAGTAAGCCTGGGCTCTCTGACCCCAGGGCACATATGCCCCGCCCACTTCGTTCCAAGGCCAGGAGCGCTTGTGCTACACCCATTTTTGAAACTTCATAAACGGTTACCTTCGGTGACCTTCCCCCTCTTTCCTCCTGAAGACGATCGCTTGTGTTGTGATTAAACGTCGTGGTTTTTGGTCTTTTATTTTCATTTAATTTTTATTATTTTTATTGACTTTCTTTTTAAAGAATACGTCTACATTATAGACTGCCAGTACGCTCACTCAGGTCAAGAACAAGGCTACAGTCTACATTATAGACTGCCAGAACTCTCACTCAGTTTACCATTGCTACAGTCTACATTATAGACTGCCAATACGCTCACCAAACTTAAAAACCAGGCTACAGTCTACATGATAGACTGCCAGTACGCTCACCGAGGTTAAGAACCAGGTTACAGTCTACATTATAGACTGCGAGTACACTCTCCCAGCTTAATAGCCATTGCTAAAGTCTACATTATAGACTGCCAGTACACTCACCAAACTTAATAACCAGGCTACAGTCTACATTATAGACTGACAGTACACTCATATTAAGAACCAGGCTACAGTCTATATTAGTGGTTTTATATTATTTTTATTCACTGGATTTTTATTTTTCTATCTACGTGACTTCACTGAAAGAACCAAAGAATATGAATTCCTGCAGTCACGAACGTTTTAAGTCAAAACTAGTTATTTTGTTTACAAGAAGAAAAAAACCTCTCCAAAACAAACACAAAGAAAGTGGCGGTGCTGTGGCGTGCAAAACAAACAGTGGAGGAGCAGCGGCTGTCTCAACAGCAAACAAACAACGAAGGCATCTCCGCAGCACAGGCTGAGGAAACTGCAGAGCAGTGAGCTTGGAGACAAGCCAGAGACTGCACAGTTACTGCAGCAGGAGCACACGCTGAGGAAAATCTCGAACAGCGTGCATGGAGACCAGTCAGAGACTGCACAATTACTGCTGCAGGGCGAGCTAAGAAAACACTCTTTTAACTCCTGCGGAGGGCTTCTTGACACTATGCACCTCGCCCATCGCCCCCACTGATGTCTCTTATCCTCCCACCGCCATGTGTGCAGTTACTAGTCTAAAGTCAGTAGATACTACTATAGAGTCAGTAGATACAAATGTAGAGTCAGTAGAAACTAATATAGTCAGTAGATACAACTGAAAAGTCAGTATATACTTTTATAGCATAAGTAGATATTACTATAAGGTCAGCAGATACTGTAGAGTCAGATACTACTCATAATAAAGGTGTTTGGGTTAGATCACGTTATTTATAAATGTGTCGTAACCCTCCACCACCCGACACGACCAAACAGTAAAAAATGTGTCACGTTTACAAAGGACAAATAGTTCACTACATTAGCCCACCGGTGTGTTGAAGAGTGAATCAACATCATTTAAAATTTGAGTACGACGTTTCACTGGTAATTACATCCAGCTTCATCGGGCAAATTGGTAAATTGGCAAATTACACTGGTCAACAAAAAAAATTCTGGCCTGGACTTTTGCAGCTGTTTTAGACTAATTTCAGGGTGCTCATTCCAAGTCTGAATGACGCTGTCTCCCCGACAGACCTGGTCTTCACCTGAAGACGGCTGCTTGCGTTGTGGCCGAAACGTCGTGAGAATTTTTTTATTATGTTTTATTTTTATTATTTTATTTTTTCCCTTCTACGTGACTTTACCGAAAGAACCAAGAAGATAGTAATAGGTTTTTACCCTTTCAACTGGTCTGAATGACGCTGTCTCCCCGACAGACCTGGTCTTCACCTGAGGACGGCTGCTTGCGTTGTGGCCGAAATGTCGTCATAATTTTTTTATTATGTTTTATTTTTATTATTTTATTATTTCCCTTCTACCTGCAGTCACGAAAGCTTTATATCGAAACCTATTACTATATTTTGCCACTGATAAAGGAGATGCCTCATAGTGTAAATGCTTACCCCGAGCTCTCAATACTCTGATAGTGCACTTTTTTGAGTTGTACGCCTTTTGGCGTCATCTGGACCAACACCAATGGAGACTAGGCTCTAAGAAAAGCTGTCTCGGGTGTGGACCAATCAACTTCAAGGACAGTGCATATCATTATCAGAGTTGTTTCTTTTTGTTTGCATTTTGACTGCTTGTGTTGTGGTTATTGCAAACATGATCCCTTGTATAAAGGTATCAGTTTTCGTACCAGTTGAAAGTGTAAAAACGTATTACTATATTTTGCCACTGATAAAGGAGATGTCTCATAGTTTAACTCTGTCACTTATGATTGCAAGTTGTTGCGTGTCAGTGACTGCTTTAGTGTTCAAATATGGTGCTGTATTTTTAGGATAATGTGTTTATAATATCATTTTATGTAGATATCCACATTTATTTAATATTTTTCTTCTGCAGGGCGTGATCTAACAATGGCTACAACATCCGAAAGAAGGAAATGCAGTAATGACCCAGATATCTTCTGCTACATCTGTGGCAGCTTCACTTTGCAGGATAAAAGGCGCAACATCAATACCTTTATCAAGAAGGTTTATCTTGCCTACTTTAAAGTACGACTTGGAGACCAAGACAAAAATTGGGCTCCTCACAAAGTGTGTAAACCCTGTGTTGAAACTTTGCGATCATGGTCTAAAGGAAAGAATGCTAAGTTGAAGTTTGGTGTGCCAACGGTTTGGAGAGAACCTACAAACCATTTGGATAACTGCTACTTCTGCCTTGTCAATGTAAAAGGTTTCAATAAGAAAAACAAACAACACTTACATTACCCAGATATCCCATCTGCCAGACGACTAGTTGAGCATTGTGAGGAAATACCTGTGCCTGTATTTACTGAGCTACCAGAGATTGATGTTGAATCCCCCAGTTTACCTGCTTCTACAGATGATGATGATTCTCAGATCGAATATTCGCCATCTGATGCAGATTGTGATAAAATGTCTCTGTTTAGTCAGCCTGAATTGAATGATCTTGTAAGATATTTGTATTTGCCAAAGCAGTCTGCTGAATTGTTGGCTTCCAGGCTGCAAGAGAAAGAACTACTCAGACCTGGCACTAGTGTCTCCTTTTATCGTAACAGAGAAGCAGCACTGCGAAAGTACTTCCATTCAGATGGTCAACTTGTTTATTGTAATGATGTTGAAGGGCTTCTTCTCAATATGGGACTGCCCGCATATGATTCAAGTGAATGGAGACTTTTTATTGACAGTAGTAAAAGGAGTTTGAACTGTGTGTTACTTCACAACAGAAATATATATGGTTCAATCCCAATAGGACACTCTGTAAAAATTAATGAAGAGTATGCCAACATCAAGATTGTTCTGGATAGATTGGAATACCATGTTCATCGATGGCTAATTTGTGTTGATTTGAAAATGGTAAATTTTCTGCTGGGTCAGCAAGGAGGTCACACCGAATACCCTTGTTTCCTGTGCTACTGGGACAGTAGGGCTACATTAGAACACTGGGTTAAAAAGAACTGGCCACCAAGAATCAGTTTGACGCCTGGTGACAAGAACATCAAGAATGAGCCTCTGGTTGATAGGAATACAATTGTATTTCCCCAACTGCACACATAAATTGAGTTAATGAAACAATTCGTCAAAGTTCTTGATCACACTGGAGACTGCTTCAGCTATATATGTTCAACCTTTTCAAGTCTCAGTGTCGAGAAGAAAAAGGCAGGAATATATGATGGCCCTCAAATAAGAACACTCATCAGGGATCCACACTTTGTTACAACAATGACTGCGGCAGAGGCTAGAGCTTGGAATGCATTCTCTGATGTGGTGCGGAATTTCCTTGGGAACGGGAAAGCGGACAACTATCGAGAGATTGTGGAGGAGCTGCTCTTGAGTTTCCAAGCACTTGGATGTAGAATGAGCATCAAGGCTCACTACTTACATAGTCACTTGGTCCAGTTTCCAGAGAACATGGGTCACGTGAGCGAAGAGCAAGGTGAACGCTTTCATCAAGACATTAAAGTTATAGAAGAACGTTACCAAGGCCGATGGGACTCAAACATGATGGCAGATTACTGCTGGTCCTTGATGAGAGACATTCCACAAGCTGTACATCGGAGATCGTCAAAGAAGAGGTCGTTTATGCAGATGTAACATCACTATTGTGAATGACCTTTTGTACATATTTTTCTTATCTTCACAATTCAATTCTTACATGGTAATATGCATTCACTCACATTGATATGCAGTCACTCTCACAACTTTGTGCTACGGCTCATTACATGTTTGTTTCATTATTATTTTCATTATTATTGTATCTTATCTTATTCTCGTATGGATGTCTGTTTAGCTATTCGTATATGAGCATAAATTTGCTGTTTTTATTGAAAATGCAATATTTGATATCTCAAAACCCTGATCTGATAGACAAAAACTGATGTCAGATTTGGAATCAGCACCCCAAAATTACCTTAATACCGTTGAAATACCTTATGCCAGAAAAAGTGTGTTGACCAGTGTTATATAAATGTTCTAGTCTTTAAGCTTGGCTTTAAATTGGTAGTTAGTAATAGATTCAATAGGGGGGGGGGGGCTTAGCACTGTACACTGTAAAGGATGACGTACTGTAGTTAATACTGGTATTTCTCTAACCCTAATGCTGTTTATTCTATAACCATGCCCATGCACCCAGAGTATGACTACTTGCAATGCTATTAAGAATAGAACACATGTACAATGGTGACAAGTACAGTACATATACAGTACAGATAATGGGTGTTATATATCAATATAAATGGGTGGGATATATAGACATACAGCTTAGGATTAAAGTAATGTTCGAATAGTGACGTGTAAAGGTTATGATTAAAGACAAAGATAGTTTATCAGTAGTAGAATTGGGTTTAAGGGAAACTGTTATTGAGTAACCTGACCTATACACCAGTCACATGGTTAATGGCAACTCGGTTGAGAATTTCTGTGTGCAACACACGTGCTGTTTCATTTTACAGAATATCACAATAAATGTGTTTGCCCTTGATTTGGAGCACCTGCCCACGTCTTTCATTTCGAGTTTGCAACAGTACCTAGTGCGGTGTGTAAACTTGGCAAATAGGCAAGGCAAAGGTGGCCGGGTGTGGTGCTGGCCACCCACTCCCTCGTGTGCCGTGTCGACCTTCAAAAGTACTCGCTAATTGCACTTGCTCCAAGAGTCTGTTAAGGCTATAAGGGGGATCTTTGGTTTTTTTGGCATCAGGAGCCGTAGTGTAGCGATTATCGCTCCGCTGTGTTTAAAACGTGCCGGGAGGGGTTTCATTCCTGCACACGCCCACTGTGGCAATCAGAGAGGGATGGCTTTGGCGGCAGGGTGTTTCCTAATCGGTGAGTGGTTCGGATTGACAGGAGTGTGTGGAGCTTGGGTAAGCGGAACGAGGTGACAGGGGAGGGACGAGGAGCGAGGGACGCATGGTTGCAGCCGTGCGGCGTAGAGAGCAAGAGTTAAAACATTTGGTTTGCTGAAGTGAGGGCCATTGGGGCCTGGAATAAGCTAAGTAGTGACAGAGGAACATTTCGGGAGCAGAGCAAAGTGTGAGGAGAAATATAAACATAGCGTAGGGAGTCAGATATTCAAACTGCGTCGTGGCCATGGTGTACCCTGGGTGTATTGGTGAGGCGGCCATTTTATCATGGTGGTGAATTTTCACGGCGTCATTTTTGGACGAGGCGGCCATCTTAAGAGGACAGTCTGAAGTTGGGGCCGGGAGTGGTGGTGACGACAACTTGCTGGCCTGTGAGCGCGATCTGCTGGGGTTCTGCTGTTGACTGCTGGTCTGCTCACCAGTGTGTCATCCCAGCAAGCATCTTATTGGAACAAGGAGGGGTGGTGACGGCAGGTCGCTGGCTCATAAGCGCAATCAACTGGGAGTTCTACAATGGGCTACGGTCTGCCCACCTGTGCGCCGTGTAAGCAAGTGTCGTCTTGGGGCCAGGATTGTTGGTGACAGCAGATTGCTAGCTTGCAAGCACAATCACCGAGGTCTTACTGTGGACAGCGGTTCTGTTCACCTGTCCGCCACCCAGGAGTGGATTGTCACGGAAAACCACCCGCCGCTGCCGTGAAAGTAGCCCTCCCTAAAGCTGAATACTGCGGGGGCTTCGACAACTGGGCACACTCGCAGGAAAGAAGAGAGGTGACCGTCTGAGGGCAGTGAAGTTGTCATTGGAACGTTTTATTTAATCTGTTCAAGATCTGGGGGAACACTTAATACATACCCTGGATGGTTGCTCCGCAGTTGTTACCCATCGGCATTCGTATTTGAAGAAATCCGTGAAACCGGTATTATCGGGTTGTTATAGGATTGTGTTGTTTGTTGTCGCTGTTGTTATGATGATGATTTGATTTGCTATAATTTGCTGGTGATATTTTCACTCCCCCGGGGAAGTAGCAAACTTGTCACCATTCAAAATAAACGCCGTTATTTTGCAGTTATACTGGCAGTGATCCTTGTTATATTCTGCAAATGGTCATTAGGTGTGTCGCGTGAAACAGGGGTCCCACCATAAACTAAACCACAGCGGTGCGTGTACTGAGAGCTAGGGTTGGCTATGGACCGAAACCCGCAAAAGCTCATGTCGCAAAAGGACGTACGGTTACACCCACCACCAGTGACAATTATCCGAACCACTCCTAGGCCTTCCAAGGTCGACTCAGCCTTAACTAAGTACCTGGTGCAGTGTGTGACTATTGCCACTGGGGAGACAAAGGGAGGCCAGGCGTGCTGCTGGCCACCCACCCTCTTGTGTGCCATGCCGGCCTTCATTAGGTGCTACTCGCTAACAGCACTTGCCCCAACAGTCTATTAAGGCTATACGGGGGATCTTTGTCTTTGTGTGCGCGTGTGAAAGTCGTGTGTGTGTATGTTTTCGGAACAGACCCCTTTCGTAAATCGGGGACTGCTCAATCCTCGCGGAAGTTCCGCGGGTTCCTGCTGGGAGTTAATAAGATGATACGCTAAGAGATATTTTTTCCTGTAACACTCTGCCCATCTGATTGGCTGGTTGGTTGCTAACGTCACGCAATGCAACCAGTCAGCGTGTGCGACGGGACTCGTTAACATAATTTTACTTAGCACTATCCCATATGCAGGGTGGCTGCTTGCTGAGCGATACGGTACGTAATATCTATGACCTGTCAACGTGACACAAACTTCCGATAATAAAATTAAGGTGAGACGCCCTGTTCATACAATAATTAATAATCTTAC
The DNA here is from genome assembly GCA_014621495.2 of Entosphenus tridentatus. NCBI lineage: Eukaryota > Metazoa > Chordata > Hyperoartia > Petromyzontiformes > Petromyzontidae > Entosphenus > Entosphenus tridentatus. The sequence continues at coordinate 2,925,346 of CM025608.2, read as the reverse complement.
GAACGGGTTCTGTTCCTGAGGCCCGTTCATTAGTCCAAATGATCGTAAGTCGAAACACTAGTTGGACGAAAATACCACTTACGACAATACGTGAAATCATAAGACCGCTCTGCTGCTCATAAAATCCTAGCAGAAACTCCGCGGGCGGTCCTACTGATAGATATCAAGACGCGCATTGTATTGAGCACTTGGGAATAGGGACGATGGGATCACTTCGCCGTGGTGCGGTGCGAGGGAAGAAGCAGAACGAGAAGCGCTGCGAGTCGCAGTGCGGGGAGCAAACACGGCACAGGCCGAGCCCTCGACACGCGAGGAGGAACCGACGGGTGGAGTTCGCGAGATCGTAGCGAGAGAAGAGTGACGAGGAGGCGAGAGAGTGACTTTGAGTGAATCGATGAGACTGGATCATCAACTAACCCGGCTGCTGCTGTACATTGAACTCTATCGCGTGTAGCGAGGTGCGAGCTGCGTGCTCCACGCTGGATGCGCCTTGCCACGCTCATTCCACTATGTAGCACAATTTTTGTTCCTGGGTACTAAGTGTTATTTTCAAATTGCTTATGCCTAAAACGTATAGAAAATGGCTATTATTCCCCACAAACTTAGATTTTGTGACCAGGACTTTAAGTGAACGAAAATAGGTCAATTTCAAAATATCACTGTCCTGGTCACAAAAGCAAAGTTGGTGGGGAATAATGGCCATTTTATGTACTTTTGAGGCATAAGCAATTAGAAAATAACGCTTACTAGATAGGAACAGTTCTTTTTCTTTCTTACACAGTGTTCTCATTGCTGCGGCAGTGCACACAGAGGCGGCGTTGCTCGAATTCCGCGCGTGACTCTGGGGCCCCGTGTGGCCGCGCCGCGATGCGCTGCTGGGGAGCGCTCCCGCCTGCAGCAACGAAAGCTCGCGGTTTCGCATTCCATTACTTTCGGCTGAGGCTGAGGCTGGGATTTCCTCTGAGCGCATCGCGAAGCTCCGCTGCTGGCTATAGTCGTCATCGTGCCAACTGGTGTCACCTGTAGGTGTTGCTGGCACCCGTCCAGCACCACCGGACTAGCCACCTGCCCCATGCACCACCCACACGCGCATCCAGCAGCCGCCTGCACCACGCGCCGTGTCCGTCTCGTACCCATCCATCTCTCACTCACAACGTCTGACGTCCCCTCTCGACCCATGATCTAATGAGCAGGAGGATATTATTACGTACGACATGGATCAGAAATTATACACCGTGACGACATAAGTTTACATTGGGACACACAGAGACAAAACTCCCAAGGTTATCGAGAACACCAGAGTGTGCTGTTAACAGCACCACACAAGTCGTCTTTGTCTTCCTACTTGTATTGTTTACACATCTGCGACCATGTCATCCGTGGTAGGGAATCGAACCCAGCCCCACCAGCACCCCGTGTACGCAGCCCCGCTGAGTCATGTCAAGTGACGTCAAGAGAGCACCGCCCCCGCGACACCAGTATAAATAACTCCTGGCTGTGACCACGCTCACTGAGAGCAGCGTGGTCTTGTTGTGTGCCGTGCAGACGTGCTTTTGTGAGGTGCTGGTCAGCAGAGGCATTAGGGCCACGAATCGTGTTTTACTCCGACTCTGCCTGATATGGCCGCACAGCGTGTGGTGGCAGTGGTGGTGGCGGTGATGGTGGTGGTGGCGGTGGTGGTGGCGGACAAAGCTGCATCTGGTAAGATGTTCCAACGCGTCACCATCCAACTACAAAGTCATTCTCGCTGCCAGCTCTCTATCCCTCCTCTGATGAAGAACCATTGTCCATAACGGTAGCCGTAGGTTTGCCACCTGTACGTTACTAGTGTGGACCGTACGTGTATTCAGATGTAATGTCCGCCACTCATCGGCCGTGGTTTGACTGAAAGGGCTTTGCGTTATTTGGCGCCGCAGTTCCCAGCGCACGTGTTGCGGGCTCCGCCTCGGACGTGCGGCGCAGCGCTGGTGTCCGTGCTCAGTGGAATTCAAACGCAGCGCTGCTGGGACTCGGCCGACGCTCCCCACAGAGAAGTCGGTCCGCTTTGGCCAGTCCCGCCTGTGGTAGTGCGTCTTGGTGTCTAAATCTTTAATTTTGTATGACTTTAGTATAAATACATGTTAATTTTGATTCATATGTTGTTTTTTCTGACTTTATGTGACCGAAAAGACACAAATTTGCCAGTTTTCTCATTGAAAATAGGCAAATTTCAAAATATCAATGTCCTGGTCACAAAAGCAAAAATTTGTGGGGAATAATAACAATTTTCTGTACTTTTGAGGCAGAAGCAATTAGGAAATAACACTACCCAGGAACTAAATTTGTTTGTTACACTGGAATCAAACCACTGGGCGAGACACCACAAGTAACACGACATCGCCAAGGCCATAGGAAGGTGGAAAGTCCAAACGACGTAGACAGAGCACGTGTGTGAGCGCGAGGCTCTGTCGGGCAGCGGGAGCGATCAGTCTCGAGTTCAGAGCAGTGGCACAGCGGTTAGCGTGCACCCGAGTTCGAGTCCCCGGTCAGGGTTACCATCGTTGGCAAGTTCCATGAGAACCGGCCCCGTGCTATTCCGCCTGCACCAGCCTGCACTCACCAGCGTGGTGAAGTATGGTCCAACCACCCCCTGCCGCGACTGATCTGGCGGGCGGAGGCCTTTATCCAGTGGTGGGTTGAGAGTGGCTGGAATATTTTATTATCAAATGGTTCCTCGCTCGTGTTTACAAGTGCGCGTAGTCACTTTAAGATGTTTCTTGTTCATGTTTTTGTTTGTTGCGGTTGCACCCGATTCAAGAGCCGAATGGCTCACAGGGCTATACCTAATAAATAAACTGAAACTGAAACATTGTGAATAAAAAAATTACATTTAATGGGTACCCATTCAAGTGTGCGTATTAATATTTATTCTGTACTCATATGTGGGTACCTATAGATTGAATTAGCTCAGGGCTGAGAGGTGGAGAGGTTTTCATTTTAATGGGACGAACGAGATGGAACAAACGAGGCACAGTGTTCATGAATCCACTGCGAGATCATTGTTTCATGAGGCGTTGTGGTTATCAGTCTAAACAATGGGCAAGTTTCTTAATGGGTGGACAACCGCAAATCGATGGACAGACAGCTTCTGTGCGGTGGGGTAGTGTGGGTAAGCCCATTTCTTCCAATACGTCTGGCCAACGTGGAAGAGGAGGTCAAAAGCCAACGAGAGGGAGCGCTGTGGACCTCCCTGGATTGGGGGACCTTCCGCCAGCAGTGGCGAGAGCTGGCGACTGCCGGGTTGCACCTTTACCCTTCACATCGTTCTACTCTACTAACACGGATCTCGCACAACAACACAAACGAGAGAAGAAGATAACTCGAATGAGCCGTGGCGCGGTACTGAATCCCAGTGTGCGATGGGGCGGGTGGGAGAGAGAGAGAGGGGTGGGTGGTGTTGGGCGAGTGATTGCCCGAATCCGTCTGTTCCCCCGGGCGGGGCGAAGGGGTTTCCCCGCCGCGTTCACCCGGCACGCGCCCATCGTGCGGGCAGCGCGCCCGTGGTTCCACGGCACGCGTCTCGCGGTCCACCCCCTCCAGCAGCCATCTCCAATAGAGGCACTGCCACAGCAACGTCGCCCTGATAGTCAATGAGGTGGGAGCGAGCGGTGGCAGAGTGGTTAGTGCACTGTTAAGCTCTGAACCTAGCCCCTCGTAGCCACGAGCTCGATCCCTGACCTCGAGTTTAATTCCCACCCACGGCTTGCACCAGTGGCACCGACTGAACATCACAACGTGGAGGAGGAGGCCTTCATCCAGCAGAAACTTGACACAGAGCCGTGGTAGCCATGCGTAGTGAATGCTCATTTAGGGATCTTTCAATCAATCCACTGCTGGATGAAGGCCTCGGCCAGCTGAGTTGGTTATGGGTTCTCATCATCCTCCCAGGCTGTGTCCACTCGGCACGATGTGTTGTTACCGTGAGAGCGATTGGCTACAGCGCTACCACTCGATGCGTGTTGTTGCTGCGTGTGTGCCACTGCCAGCGCAGTGCCCCTCTGTGTGCCGCGCGTCTCACGCAGTCTGTGCCCTGCTGCCCTCGTCTTGCAGAGCCCTCGGACGAAGAGATTGTGAACAAGTGCGGCTTTTCTCTCCAGGGGATCCATGGTGAGTGAGTACCGGCCTATTGAGAGTGAGTGCTGGCTCCTGTGAGTGAGTACCGGCCTA
>CM025608.2:2901890-2913577 GCA_014621495.2 Entosphenus tridentatus | reverse complement strand
TCCATGTACACACACTCACTCACACCTGTCCATGTACACACACTCACTCACACCTGTCCAAGTACACACACTCACACCTGTCCATGTACATACTCTCACTCACTCACACCTGTGTGCCCACATGTTAACCCACACACCTGCCTAGCTGTCATGGACGCATACCTGCACAGCACAGACATGGCGACCCCACACGTAAGTACTTCAATGCATAAATTCACAAACATTACCCACGCAGCACTGGTCTGTGAGGCTAGTGGGCGTGTGTGTTTGTGTGTATGCACATGGGGGGAGGTGTGGTGGCAGGGCGGTTAACGCGCTGCGCTACGATCCCGTGCGACCTGGGTTTGATTCGCGCTCACGGTCAACAGCAGTGACGATTATCTTAACCCTTTCCTGAGCCTCCCTTAGGTCGACTCAGCCTCAAATGAGTACCTGCTATGGTGTGTAAACATCGGTGCTAGGGAGACAAAGGCGGCCAGCAGTGGTGCTGGCCACTCACCCTCTCAGGTGCCATGCCGGCTTTCATCGGTGCTCGCTAACAGCACTTGCTCCTACAGTCTGTTAAAGCTATACGGGGGATACTTTGTTTTTTTATGAATGTGCGGGAGTGGTGGCATAGTGGCTTGCGCACTCCACCATCAACCCAGTGACATGGGGTCAACTCCTGAGCAGGGCTAATATCAGTGACAAGTCGTATCTGCACTTGTCCTGGACCTCCTCTAGGTCCACTCAGCCTTACAATGGGTACCTATTACAGTGTGTAAAACATGAGCACTGCGGAGACAAAGATGGCCATGCACGATGCTGGCCACACCACCCCTCAGGGCGCCGTGCCCTTCTCCATAGCTGCCCAGTGGCAACAGCTGTCCCAACAGTCTCTGAGTGAACGCGCGCGATCTTTGTGGGTGTGCGCGTGTGCGAGCAGATTGCAAGGCTCAGGGCTACTTGAAGGTCAAGCGCGAGTGTTTCAACAGGGTGTGGTCGGACATCGTCCGCACTCAGGGTGAGTGCGGCGGTGCTGCTGGCGTCTCACCGCGCCCGCTCCCGTGGGCCGGGGCTGGCTCCGTGCGCTCCGTGTGCCGGCTGCCCGTTAGCGGCGCCCAGCGGCACCGCTCAGGGCCAACCCGGCGTGATCCTCGCTCCCTCGCAGGGGAGACGCCGCTGCCGTCCATATCCACAGGCACAGCGCGTAGTCATAGCCATAGCAGTGATCGGCGCACCACCGTGATGTGAACTCTGCAGCCTGAGGTCCATTCAAAAGCCACGGCGAACGTCGGCGGCGAGTGGAATCTCAACCGGTCCTGGCACCTTCACGAATCTATAATGACCAGCATGGTGAAGTATGGTCAAACAACACCCATGACCGACATGGCGTGGGGAGGCTTTTGTCCACAAATTGACTGTAAATTGTTTTGCATTCACTTCAGCTCCCCCTTAATTACAGAGCCTTCCACTGTGAATGTCACCAAATGATGCCCAGTATTGCCTGAATTGTGTCTCTCATAAAATCAAATCGTTAACTCGCACAGGTACATAGGGGTCGTCATTAGTACAGTCTTGAAGTTCATTATATAAAGTACTTTAGGAATAAGAAAAGTCGATACAATATGGTGGTTGATCAAATGTGTTTCTTGGCCATTGTGAGATTCAACAAAAAGTGCCACTCCATCTGCTGCTGTGAAATGTAAAACACCACACGGGTTGCATCCCTATGCAGTAGCTCCTGTGAACACAACGTGTGTGCTGCGTGGGCTCTGGCGACACTTGCAAGGAACTGAGGGGATTTTGAACAATTCCCATACGGCCTGAAGCACCGCTCCCCATGCGGTTCAGGCAAATTGTCAGGCACCGTGCAGTAGAGCGGCACGCACTCCCGGTGTGTGTTCCACTGCCCAAGGAGACGCTCGTTTATCGTACTGCATCGCGTTGTGATAGCCTGAGCTGTGTGGTATCAGTGTGAGGAGGGCAGCCCCACAGGAGGTGGAAGTGGAGATGGGGTCACAGCGGGGTATGGGTGAGACGGGGGGTGCCTGGCTGTGTGGACGAGTGGTGGTGCAGTGGTTAGCGCACCGTGCTCTGCACCTGGTGACCGGATATTGATGCTCGACCACGGTAGCAATCAGTGGGGAGTAAATTCTGAACCAGTCCTGGGCATCCATTGTGAAATGTGTAAACATCAGCACTGGGTAGCCACACGACCCACTCATGTGACACGTCAGTCTTCATAGGTGCTCACTAACAGCATTTGCCCCATGAGTGTGGTGGCGGCTGTACTAGTGGTGCGTGTCTTATGTTTCACCCCTCCTCCCAATGCAGCTGAAGCCCTGCTGAAGCGGCCGCATGTCTCCGACGACCTTGTGGGTGAGTATCTCTCCTCCAATCCCACCACAGTTGACCAACCCTCACCCACCCATCCACACCTCTACTGTCATGACTGCAGCGTGCCCCATCTCTTGGTGTTCCCATGCCATCTCAACTGCCCAGGCCCGACTTCCACCATTATAAAAAATTTGATTAGTTGGTAAAGGCCACCACTGGCCAATTAGAGTATCTTTTACAGGAGCCAAGAGCACAGTTGGTCTCTTTATTGAACCTGAACAAACTTACCACCATCGCCAAAAACATCAAAGCACTTTCCAAACTTCACCTGACCACTAACAACCCCCGTGCTTCAGAGTCAGGGACATTTATGTCTGTGAAATAGTGTACACGTATATTGCATTGTTGTTTTGAAATTAGCTAACATCCCAATGCAGGATTGTCCTAAAGAATAAGTACCAGACTGAGCAAGGTTTACCTGGGTTTAATAATTGTCACTGTTATTCGAGAGCACACTGTCATTGCTGTGAGTGCCTCTGTGTGTGAGCGTTTTTCAGTCGCGTCTCTGTGCGTCCACTGTGCAGAATGCGCGCTCAACAGCTGCTTCAACAACACTGAGTGCTTCCACAACTACCACCACGAGCTCGCTCAGAACCCCGGTGAGCAGGGAGGGTCCTTCCTTCCCCCCGCTACCCCCCACCCATGCCTCCACAGCTCCCACTCCCCTCTACTCCCCCCTAGCCCCCCGTGAGCCGAGGCTGGGCCGTGTTGCGAGCGCCCTGGAGACTGAGAGTGCGATTCCCGTGTAGGGCAGGGAGACTGATTAGGGCTGTAGGTACACCACGTTTATCCATCGACTCATTCTGACTCTTAATGCTCACGATACATGCATCGACATGCTTGCATAATAATTCGTGTTTTTATATTTATATGTCTGTGTGTGGCTATCTCTCACTGGGTGCCCTGTGTGTGTGTGGATATCTCTCACTGGGTGCCCTGTATGTGTGTGTGGATATATCTCACTGGATGCCCTGTGTGTGTGTGTGCCTCGTGTGTAGCGTCTCACCGGGTGTTCAACCTCACGCTGTGCGCGTTCGTCTCCACCGACTACCCACTCGGTGAGTCCCGCACCGTGAGCCCCTCGCGGAACACACGGACAACACCCAAGTATTTGTTTTTAAAACCTAAGCCACGTTCCTAAGCGCAGCACCCAGGCCAGGGTGAAAACCCGGGGTGAGTGGCTGAGCGGTGGCCGTGCCTCACCGCGTGCTTGCGCTGTCTCCTTCTTGGTGTCATTGTCCCTCGGTGCAGAGTGCGACCACCGCAACTGCACTCTGGACATCGCCGCCTGCAAGCACCTGGACACGGCGAGCATGTCGGGTACGAACGCGCACGCACGCACATGCGGTCTGGAGCACACGCAAGCACGAGTACACGCACTCGCGGCCTGGAGCGTATGCAAGCACGAGTACACACAACACGCGCCGTCAATGCTCACAATTCGTCGAATAGGATCGATCCCTGTGCTCTACGCACACACGTGGAAGCGTTCGCGTGGGAATCTTGAAGTGTCATAGCCAAATTATGTGCGTATAGAGGTGGAGTGGCGGTGCAGTGGTTAGCGCACTGCGCAACGTAACCTGGCAAGTTCGATTTCCAGCCACGGCTAACATCGGTGACGAGCGGCATCTGACCCGGCACTGGGTTTCCCGTCAATTCAACCAGCAGTGGCCAGCGCGGTGAAGTATGGCTAAACAACCCCCGTGACCAACGGCGCAGGGGTCATTTCATCCAACAGTGGACAGACAAAGTGCTGTTCACTGCCATGGTCGATGTGACACTCCTCGCTTGCATGGAACGGTTTCCCCTGCAGTGGAGAGTGCAGGGCGAGTGTCGCTGCACGGCGCTGAGCGGGGACCGCGCGTGAGGGGGGGCTCACGCCGGGCCTTCCCTCGGTGGTGCGCCCGTGTGAATGCGTGTGTGTGTTGACACTCTGTGTGTGTGTGAATGTGCGTGTGTTGACACTCGTGTTTGTATTTGTGTCTCTACCAGCTGGAGCTGTGGTTGCAGTGGTGGTGGTCGTTCTGGTGGTTCCGGTGGTAGTGGTTCTGCTCATCCTCTACTTGCGAAGACGTGAGAACCAGCGCTTCAGATATATTCACACAAAAACAAAGATTCCCCGTATAGCCTTAACAGACTGTTGGAGCAAGTGCTGTTAGCGAACACCTATGAAGGCTGGGACGGCACACGAAGGGTGGGTGGGTGGCCAGCACCGCACCTTTGTATCCATAGTGGTGATGTTTACACACTGCACCAGGTACTTCTTTGAGGCTGAGTCGACCTAGGGGAGGCCATGAAGCAGGAATCGATCTTGAGTCACCTGGTTTGTAGCGCAGACGTTACACTACCACTCTGTCTTTGTCACAAAGACACACCCACTCACAAACACGTGCATGTGCACACACTGACACACACGTGCATGTGCACACACGGACAGGACAGGCTGTACTGCTTTGTGTGTCACATCTGCCAGCTTACGTGCATGTTATTTGTAGCGCACTGCATTCGCAATCCAGAAGTCGCCAGCAGTTGAAACAATGGTACAAGTTTCTTAACCCCCCCCACCTCTGTTCACCGAGCAGTGTCAATGGGTATACAACAGTCAATCGGCAGGTCGCGTGTGATGGGGTAAAGTGTGCGTACTCCCACACCTTACAAGACACATCAATATATTTTGTTCGGCTAGATAGAGGGGACTAAACGGGTGTAACACTGGCTAGCGCCCTGTTAACTTTTGTTTAAGGGCGCTTTATACATTTTAATAATTTTAGAGAAGCAATGGAATGATGTGGCACGAAAGGAAATGGAGCTGAGTGGACTTGACAATGATTGGTACCAGTGGTATCAAGATCGGCCTCTATGGAGGAGGATCGTGAAGGATGTTACTGGGCAGTTGAATGTAGTCACCCTCCAGCAACAATGGAAGGCAGAGGAGCGACGCTCACAACAACGAGCGCAGAGCCAGGAGCCTAAAACACAGCAAGTTGGCACAGTAGAGGCACAGGTGGTTTGCCTGCCAGTCATCTCAGTCAACTCAAGGCACTTTCTGGGTCTATACCCCGACCTCCTGCCAGGCGGGCGTTTGACACTTCACGTGGCATTAAAGTGCACATAGCCTGGCACATGCCCCGTGGTAGCATTACCGCCAACTAGTGGCGAATGGTGGTTGTTGTTGTTGGTGCTTGTAGCTGTGGTGGTTACAGTTGTGGTGGGTTTGGCAGCAGTTGTGGTTGCAGTCGTTGTGCGGTAATGACTGTGGTGGTTGCGGTAGCAGTTGTGGTTGATGTGGTTGTGCTGCTGTGGTTGCTGTGGTTGTGCTGCTGTGCGTCCGCTCCACTGAATCACGCGCTGCCTCCTCCTCCCCTGCCCTTGTCCCCAGGGAGGCGGGGAGCGAGCCAGGGGGGCTACAGCAGCACCAGATGTGAGTGTGCGTGCTCACCACAGCAGCAGCAGCGGGGGGGGGGGGGCACACAGAGGATGTGCAACGCGGAGATCAAGGAGAGCCAGAGATGGGGGGAACATCACCCATCTCAGATTGACTGACAGCGCGGTCTCCGTAGCTATGGCGTGGACACGGACAGCGGTCCCACGCCACAGCTCCAGCGCTTCCCAACCTGATTTATGTGCTTCTAAGTTTTTGTTCCATCTTCATGTTCTTACGAGACTGCACGATGGATTTTAAAATCCCTAGCAAATAAATTATATGTTCGACTCAATAACTACCTCCTGCTCAGCTCCAGTTACTCACATCCCTTGCAATAGAGATAATGAATTACAGCGCACACTGATTTAACACACGCGTTTCACTTTGATAGGTCATAGTTAAAAATCTTACTTCGTGCACATACACGTAGGCCACAGCTCAACAGTATAAAAAGACCAGGAGCATTACGCATTCATCGTGTAATTATTATGTTAACTTAACGTGGATCGTTTTTGTCTCCCATGTGGTTGCGGTGTTATCACAGCGGCCTAGGTGCAGGGCTGTGGGGAGAGAAACTCGAGGTCAAGGAGCTGCTGCTCTTACTTCTCTCCTACGGATTCTACCCTGAAAGCAGCTCGGGACATTCGGTGCTTCCCCTGCACTTCCAGTGACAACATCACCGAGAAGCATGGCTTCAGGAGCAACCTCACCAAGCACTGCACCTCCAGGAGCAACCTCACTGAGCTCCACACCTCCAGGAGCAACCTCACCGAGCACTACACCTTCAGAAGCAACCTCACCGAGCACTGCACCTTCAGAAGCAACCTCACTGAGTGTAGCACCTTCAGAAGCAACCTTACCGAGCACCGCACCTCCAGGAGGAGGCTGGAGCTGGGATAAGTTCGCGTGGTGGTGATGTTTCTCTGAGTCACCGTACCAGCCACTCGCCTCGGCTGGCAGCTCGCTGTGCCTCCTCCCATTGCGGTTGATTGTTGGTGTTGTTTAAATTTAACTTATTTTCAAAGTTTTGTTATCAATCAGTCTTTAGTTTTAGGCTCTAGTTTAACTATTTTAGTTGTTAACTGTAGGTTAACTTTAGGTTAAGGCACCGGCATATGTTGTATTTATTGTCTTAAAATTTTACATTTTCATATTATTCGATAAGCGTTCCCGAAATGTACTAATTTTTCTTTTATAATAAGTCTGAGTTAGAATGTTGCCATCCTCACACAACAGCGTTCATTGCTGTTGGTATTCCTGAGCCAGTGTTGTAAATTCCACAGTAACAGGTCAGGGAACACTTTCTCAATATCACAACCGCGACTGACTTCCTACAAACCAATTTTACAAACCCCAATGGGAATATAGATTCGTTCCGTTCCTGCCCGATTAGGATTTCAACTTGCGACTTGTCATGGTGAGTTGAGCTCTCAAACCACAATGCCATCGGATGCTTCCATGTCCGATATCGGCACCATCATCGCCACCGGTCCCTTAACCGTGGCACTGTGGGGACTCCAGTGATGCTTTGGCGTCCAACTCTCTCCACCTCTCGCGGTCAACGTCTGCGACTGACCTATTGGTCATGTCACCTCCACGCGAAGTTATTCACCCGAACAATGGGCGGTGCATGGCAGTCGTTGGAAGCACCGTATCTCTAAAATTATTCCAAGACTCACAGATATAGAATGTAAATGACTACTGTTCATGCAATGGACAACAGTAATATCTCAATCATTATATCAACAGCATTATGTTTCAAATACTATTACAAGCAAACTGAGGCCGTTGTGGTAATGCGAGCCGGCACAGGAAGCAGCAGGATCTGATCGTAAAATTAGATCTCAATTCACCACACGTGGCATCTCTTGCCACAAGACTAATTGTCACAGACCATTGCAGTTCTGATGAAATACTTCTCGTTGTCCTGCGATTAACGTGGTTGGCCGCGTACGGTGCGAAAGAAGTTAAACATACGTACGTAGAGAATGCAGCATTAATTGTCGTGAATTAACAGGATTTCTCCAAGTGAAGTTGACTTAAATAACACTGCCACCTAGCGACCCAACATCCCCTCTCAGTTGCCAACCATCGCTACCTGTGCCCTCTCACCTCGCCCCGGCCTCTCTACTCCTCCCCTCTCTCTCACGGGCAGCCGTTTCCCTCCACAAGCACAAATCGTGAGGATGTTGCGAGTTCGACAGCGACATCCCACGTGTCACAACAGCTGTTACACATTATCCGGCACGTGTCACTTTGAGGACTTTCATATTGGTCAGCCAATGTCAGATTATTAGTTTGTAAAATTTAAGAAAAGTGTGTTTTGCAATGGATATATGAAGTTACATGTTTTCTTGGTGGGGGTGTTAATCCACAGAATAGCACGCGCCGTTCATTGCATATTAGCAGATGCGTTCATGACGTCTGACCATAAATCATAAAACCGTGAACACTCAGACGTTGGTCTTGCAGAGTCGGTGTTAGGTGCTGCAGTGCATCCTGTGTAGCGTACCCTGTTTTTTCTCCATTAAGGCCAAATGTGCTCATTTATAATTTATGTTATTTATAGTTTTTTAATGTATATACAGTACATCCTTGCATATCTGACCGTCATCTATCCACTTTGCCCAATTAACCACCACACCCAGCGCTGTGCTTGTGCACGCTGTAGCGGTCATCTTCGATTGATGCTCACATATCTGACCTTTACACAAATCTGACCTTTATACAAATCCACCTGTAGCTCAGTCTGTAGCAAGTCAGATATGTGACGCACTAACAGAAAAGAAATCGACATCGGTGCGACCACCACAGCAAACACGAGCACGCTCTACAGGGTGCGCAGTGGCAGCGCGACCCCAATCTGGCGAATGTTTCAGTGCAGAGCTCGAGTGAGACCAATTTAATCAACAGTCACCTAAAGCCCACATTACAGCGACTCATTTATGAACATGTTCTAAATTATAACCCAACTCAAATAAGTTATATTTTTTTGTAAATGTGTAAGTCCATACGGTTGTGTTAGATTAACATGTAATGTAGCATTAGCTGTACTTTAGTTATAATACACGTTTAAGTAGAGATAATAAACCTTGCTTAATACGAAATGTTATCTATGCAAGTCTCTGTGCAGGGTTCGCGTCGCTGTGCATGGTAGGACTGTCACGATTCATCGATCAACATCGATTCTCGAAAATAATATCCAGCTCACAATATTTTTATACATATTAAATAAAACTGAGAAAATGATACAAGCTGTGTATTTGGTCATGCGTGTACTGGTGAAGGAAGAGCCTCCACTGGAGGGATCTCCAGAGAGCCCCCTAGAGGGCCTCGGGCCTCCTGCTCCACGTGTCTCGCAGTCAGCTTGCACTCTTGCGGCACCAGGAGCCGTTCTCACGCTCGCCGCGTGCTTCACACTCGGCGCTTCGAATCTCACGGACGCGGCGATTCCGTCTCCCCCTCATTGCCGCTGTTCTCACGCTGCCACGAGTCGATCTCAGGAACCCCACAGTGGCCTCGATGGCGAATTTCAACTTGAGGGGTCTGCCACAGGTGACATCATCGTGTGTTGTGGGGCTGCCCGGCACCAACAAGCTGACAAACCATGTGTACATTAACAGGTCCCTGTGGGGTGGGCTGGTAGGAACGAACAAATGAATCGGGGGGTAGGGAGTGTATTTTAATGTAAAAGCTTAAAATTTAAATGTTTCTATTTAAAAACAGGGAATGTAACATTGTTAAACATTAACTCCCTTTCACACACGCGGGGGTACGATACGAAGGGAGAGTTAGAGGCCTAGTTCTAGGCTTTAGGCCTAGCTGTAGGCTTTAGGCCGCTGTGAGTTAATTTTTAATTTAAATGTTTTAATTATTTATGTAGAAGCTTTAAATGTATTAAAAACATAAGGGAATGCAACATTGTTAAACATTAACTCCCTTGCACACGCGGGGGTACGATACGAAGGGAGATTTTGAGGCGTTGTTCGAGGCTTTAGGCCTAGCTGTAGGCTTTAGGCCGCTGCGAGTTAATTTTTAATTTAAAAGTTTTAATTAAAAGCTATCTGAGGGAATTATAAGGGAATGTTATACACTTGTTTCGACAGGAAAGCGTCACTGAGTGTAAAGGTTTTTGTAGGGTCATGCCAAGTGTTTGCAGTAGGGGGCGATGTTGCTACACGGACGGACGGACGATATAATCTATTGTAGGCTGGTTCACTTCGTTCCTACCAGTAATAGAGCTTCCACTCTGTTAGGGGCTGTATAATTGTATAAAAAAAACCTTGGAGGTGGGGCTTTAATACATTTTTTTAAACAAAATCTTTCAACCTGGCAAAGTTGGTAAAAGGTGCGTTCACGTTTTGTAGGGATTGCTTCAGGGTTTTGTAATTTTGTGAAAACAAATGTCGCTTTGGACAGAGAGACATCCCCTTGTCTCTTGCCTTAAAAATTGGGAAACCGTGATGTGTATTGCATCTGAGCTGCTCGCTATCCAATATAATTGACAAGAACCATGCCTATTCAAACGACCAGTCACAGTCCTGCTTAAGCAAGCATTGGATGGTGCTCTACTCGGTTAATGGACCTGAGCTCACAATGAAAATCTCACATACCTATGACAGGGACCAGCCTATCCACTGGCCAACATGCTGCTTGGGTTATTGTGATATCAAATCCGAAGCGGAGGCGGTCTTAACAACGGCGCTAAACGAAAGTGAACAATCACCAACGCACATCGCACTTCGTGATTTAACAGTTTGTATGGCGCAGGACGAGAAAATGTGAGGCGGCAATTTCCAACGATGTTGATAATCCAGAATAGTTGTTTCTGCTCTTTACAAAATGTATATTATATATTCATTTAAGCATTTTAAAACTCGTGAAGTGAACATTTTTTCGTAAAAAATAGCTGTGTTGCTACAGTAACGCAGCCTGCATCACAACCTCTTTGTTTATTTGTTGCAATGCTCGCGGTTTGTGTTTGGGGCCACGCCAGGCTGGCGGTGATTGGCTGGAAACGCCACGAGGCCACGTGCCCGTAGACAGAAACGCTGCTGGCTGTGCCCCAGAATGCGGCGCGCGGAGTTAAATCCGCGGTGCTCTCGCACAAGCGTACTCCGAGTTGCCCGGCCTCTCGCAGTGTCGCTGCCTCCAGCAGGCACCCTGAAGCTTCGCAGTCTATCCGTGCCTCAGCTCTGTCCTTTCACACGAACCCTTCTCTAGTAGCTGCTGCAACTTCTGTGACCGGTGACACAACAATGAGTGGCGTCATTTTTATTTATTTCACATTTGTTGTTGATCGTGACCGTGCCAAACACAGCCGTGTTGTTTGCTCGGAGGGGTGATCTAGAGACTGGTTGAACGCGCGCTGAGTTGAGATGTATTGCAACGATGAATGCGCTGCTGCGTGTTGGCTTCCCATAGCTGCTGCTGGTCCACGTGCTGAGGGCAGGGGCCATGACGCCTCCGCTTGGCGAGCCTCCGCGTTGTTGGCGATGGAGACAGCGGCTCGCGGTCTCACCAGAAAGCGGACGACTCGAATCCGTGAGGCGCGCCTCACTTTGTGCTTCTCAGAAGCCGTGGGGCTCCCTCGAACCCTCGTTGAGAGACTCCCAACAACTGTTGAGTCTCAATGTTCATCCGGGGCCCCTCGACTTCGTTGTCGATGTTGTGTCAGTGTCCACTGGTATTGAAGTACTCCACGTACAGTCCGCATCATGATAGGTGTTATAGGCAGCGAGGCCACTTTGATCATAAGAGGGCAAAGTGTAGTGTATGTCGACTGAGGCGCACACACACTGCTGTAGGAGGCAACGCGTTTATTAAACAATTCACTGTACACCGGATTCTGCTAAGGGGCCGTCCATAAATTACGTCACACACC
>CM025608.2:2861976-2893719 GCA_014621495.2 Entosphenus tridentatus | reverse complement strand
CTGCTCCAGGCAGCGCGCTGCGTGCGCCACGTCGCTACCGGTGACTACGACGCACGCGCCGCTCACTCGCACCGCGACTACTACGACTGCTACACTCGCTGTGTCACTACTCGCTGTGTGCCAGCTCTGTGTCACTGCCGTCATGCCGTGTCGGTGCTCACGCCGTGGTTCACTTCGCTCACTGCATGTCAGTACTCAGTGTGTGTTAGTGCTCACTGTGTCAGTACTCACTGTGTGTCAGTGCTCACTGTGTGTCAGTGAGCACTGTCAGCAATCTTACAACTGTGTCATCACTCACCGTGTGTCAAGTTGAATCTCAGACCTCGCTGTGTCAGCACTCTCACTGTGCCATTCATCAGTGTCACTTGTGTCAGTACTCTTACTGTGTCTGTACTCTTACTGTGTGCCAGTACTATCACTGTGTCAGTACTCACCGTGTGTGTCATTAGTCACACTGTGTGAGCACCCTCACGGTGTGTCAGTAGTCACACTGTGTGAGCTCTCTCGCTTTGTAAGTCGATGTTGATTTGTGACACGGCGGATGATGTCACGTGCAGCAGCTGCCAGGCTTCTCTACACGGGAGATCCGTGGCGCTGCGTGAGCAGCTACAACAGCAGCAGCTACAACAACAGCAGCAGCAGCAGCCACAACAACAACAGCAGCAGCTACAACAACAACAGCAGCAGCCACAACAATAGCAAATACAACAACAGCAGCAGCTACAACAACAACAGCAGCAGCTACAACAACAACAGCAGCAGCTACAGCAACAGCAGCTACAACGGCAGCAAATACAACAACAGCAGCAGCTACAACAACAGCAGCAGCAGCTACAACAGCAGCAGCAGCTACAACAGCAGCAGCTACAACAGCAGCAGCTACAACAGCAGCAGCTACAACAACAACAGCAGCAGCGTCTCAGAGAAGGGGCTCACGGCCCTTGAGGAACATGGCACAGCGAGCACACGCGGTACGCGGAGGGCGTAAACACACAACCTGTGTGTCACTACTCACTCTGTGTGTCACTACTCACTCTGTGTCACTACTCACACTGTGTTACCACTCACTCTGTGTCACTACTCTGTCACTACTCACTCTGTGTCACTACTCACACTGTGTCACTACTCACTCTGTGTGTCACTACTCACTCTGTGTGTCACTACTCACTCTGTGTCACTACTCACACTGTGTTACCACTCACTCTGTGTCACTACTCTGTCACTACTCACTCTGTGTCACTACTCACACTGTGTCACTACTCACTCTGTGTGTCACTACTCACTGTGTGTCACCACTCTGTCACTACTCACTCTGTGTGTGTCACTACTCACACTGTCACCACTCACTCTGTGTCACCACTCTGTGTCACTACTCACTCTGTGTGTGTCACCACTCTGTGTGTCACCACTCACTCTGTGTGTCACCACTCACTGTGTGTCACCACTCACTGTGTGTTACTACTCTCACTGTGTGTGTCACTACTCACTCTGTGTGTGTCACTACTCACTCTGTGTGTCACCACTCTGTGTCAGTACTCTCACTGTGTCAATACTCTCACTGTGTGTCAGTACTCTCACTGTGTGTCAGCACTCTCACTGTGTGTCAGCACTCTCACTGTGTCAGCGCTCTCACTGTGTCAGTACTCACTGTGCGTCAGTACACACACTGTGCGTCAGTGCTTACACTGTGCGTCAGTGCTTACACTGTGTCACTACTCTGCGTGTCACTACTTACGGTGTCACTACTCCCTATGTGTGACACTACTCATTGTCACTACTGTGTGTGAATGCTGTCAGGACTTTATTTGTGTCACTACTCACTGTGTAACTACTTTGTGTGTCACTACTCACTGTCACTACTCACTGCGTGTCACTTCTCACTGCGTGTCACTACTCTGTGTACAGACAGTGTCACTAATCACTGTGTCAGTACTTACTGTGTGTCCATACTCATGTCAATACTGTCACTGTGTCAGTCCTATCAGTGTGTCAGTACAGTACTGTGTCAGCAATCTCACTGTGTCAATACTTAGTGTGTCAGTACTCTCACTGAGTGTCAGTACTCTCACTGTCAGTACCCTCACTGACTGAGTAGCCTCACTGTCAGCTTTCACACTGTATTAGTGCTCTCACTATGTGTGTCACTACTCTGCGTGTCACTACTCACTGTGTTTGTCACTACTCACTGTGTGTGTCACTACTGTCACTACTCACTATCACTGCTCACTATGTGTGTCACTACTCACTGTCACTACTGTGTCACTAAAATGAGTACTCACTGTGTCACTACTCACTCCGAGTGTCACTACTCTGTGTGTCAGTTCTCACTCTGTCACTACTCATTCTGTATCACTACGCACTATGTAACTTTGTGTCACTGCTCCCTATGTGTCACTACTCACTGTGCCACTACTCACTGTGTGCGACTACTCACTGTGTGCCACTACTCTGCGTGTCACTACTCCCTATGTGTCACTACTCACTGTGTTACTACTCTTTGTGTCACTACTCACTGCGTGTCACTTCTCTGTGTACAGACTCGGTGTCACTAATCACTCCGTGTGTCACTACCCACTCTGTGTCAGTACTCTGTCACTACTCTGTACATACTATGTCAGTGCTTACTGTGTCAGTACTTACTGTGTGTCCATACACTCATCTCAATACTGTCACTGTGTCAGTCCCATCACTGTGTCAGTACAGTAGTGTCAGCAATCTCACTGTGTCACTGTCAATACACTCACTGTGTGTCATTGCTTGCACTGTCTCATTACTCACGTTGTGTCAGCAACCTCACTGTGTCACTAGTCACTCTGTGTCAGTACTTAGTGTGTCAGTACTCTCACTGCGTATGAGTACTCGCTATGTGTCAGTACTCTCATTGAGTGTCAGTACTCTCACTGTCAGTAGCCTCACTGTCCGTACTCTCACTGCGTGTCAGTACTCACACTGTATCAGCACTCTCACTGTGTCATTACCCTCACTGCGTGTCAGCACTCTCACTGCGTGTCAGTACTCAGATTGTGTCAGTACAGGCAGTTCTCTACTTACGATGGAGATGCATTACGACGACCCCATCGTAAGTCGAAAATATCGTAAGTCGAAGATGGCCCAGCCGACCCAGGAGTCTTAAAGAATGGTGATAATTTAGCAAAACAGAGCAATTGACAGTACCGTACGGTATAAACTATATACTGTATGAATTTATTCATTACAATACTGTATTGCACAGTAAAATGTAAAGTAACAAAAACAAGGTAAATTCTTAGCCTACCTATATGAACTGCAATTTAATAGAAAGTTTTTTCAGGAAACAATCCTATCTGCTATAAAAACTTTTAACATGCATTGATTGTATCGTCTCGTGGTAAACCTAAAATAAAATCGCTAAAGCTACGTATCATACATGCATTGAACGTATCGTAACGTATCATATTGTACTGTACTCGCCAAGATTCCTCGTACACTGCTGCGTTTGCCTGCCACGCGAAATTTTTTATATTTTACAATTTTGTCGTATCGCGATCGTAAGATCGAAATATCGTAAGTCGGACCATCATAACTCGGGGACTATCTGTACTCTCATTATGTGTTAGTCCTCAGTTTATCTGAACTCCTATTATGCGTCATCACTCTTTGTCAGTACTCACTCTGTGTCAATGCTCACTCTGTCATGACTCAATGTGTCACTACTCACCTGGAACACTGAAACCAATCCCCTGGCTCCTTGTTCTGATTAACATTCTGCCACCAATAATCCACAGAGACGTTGCGCAAACTGCAAGGCAGTTTCCACGTCTTCTTGCCAACGACAACCACCGACCCATCAACCAAGACCTCAGCAATGTTCCTCGTTACCAAATCAAGTCCCGATCATCCTTCTGGGATCGCACTGCTCTCTACATCCTAGAATCTCACCCAGATCCAGAACAATTCGGGGGAACAGATGAAACAATGTGAACATGTATGTATGTAGCCAGCCGTGCTAATTGGAAGCACGGGTGCTAATTGGATATCCAGAATAAACACCTCATTTGAGACCCAAACATCACACCACCTGGCTTTGACATTCGTCCCTGAAGACACTGGTGAAACATTTCACTGCTTCATCTCCTTCATAAATGTAAAACTAAAGACAAGTCACAGTGCGACTGTGGCCATGCAACCCAAACTAAGAACTACACAGTAAACCAGTGGTTCTCGGCTGGGGGTACGTGGACCCCAGGGGGTACGTGAGGTGATCTGTAAATGTGTGAAATTATATCATACATGAGAGTCGTTGGAGAATAATCATGTCTGATTCTGACAATATAAAATAATGATACAATTTAAATCCATATGGTAACCTTATAACGATATAAAAGACCTTTCTAACCTCACTGATTGTAAACAATGTGGTTTCCAAGAGTAGCCAGCGAGCGCGGACAAACTACGTGGTGCATGCAGAGCGTCTGATGATTTGTTTATTCACTTGCAGTTACCAGCTAGTTAGGACACCTCACAAAATTGACAATTGGTTAAAATGCGCTACTAGCAGCAATACAGACTAAAACAGCGACAAAGAAATCGAAACGACAAAAAAGGAGAACAGACCCCACAGCCAATTTCGCAAAGAATATTGCATTTTTTTATTTACTCCCACGACCTCCGATCCTCCTCAACCTCTCTGCTTCCTGTGCAGAGATTGTGACTAACGAGAGCATGAAGCCGGCCCATCTGTAACGGCATCTCAACAGGAGACACCAATGCCTTAAGTCTTCAAGCCAGCTGAGTTGTTTTCAGAGAAAGCTCTCTGATTTCAGATCGTGTCAATTCACGATGAAAACAGCCTCAACAACATCAGCCAAAGCACTTGAGGCGTCTCATGCAGTGCCGTTGCTTGTAGCTGACGATCTCATGTTGCCCACAACCATCGTGCTTGCAGAGACCAGGCTTGACACAAAAGCAGCGGGCGCATTTAAGAGCATACCTTTGTCACGTGACACAGTATCCTGAAGGATGAATGACATGGTTACCGATATTATCGATGAAGTTGTGGAAAAACTTAAAATGTGTAATAAATTTGCCCTCCAGCTCGATGAGTCTCCAGGTATCAGTGGGGAGGCACAGCTGGTTGCATGTGCACGATACAGGGACATGACGACATTTGTGAGCATGTCCCCTTTTGCAAGAGTGTAAAGGGGAGTACAACCAGAGAAGACATTCTTCACATTGTCCACCGCTTTATCTCTGAACACGGTTTGAGCTGCAATCCCTGCACCCAAGTTTGTGTTGACGCGGCCGCGTCAATGACTGGGCAGGTGAAAGGACTCGCAGCATGGATTAGGAAAGATAATCGCGGTGTACAGTGGACCCACTGCATGACACATCGGGAAGCATTGGCCTCTAAAAAAATAGTTCTGATTTGCATGCAGCATTAAATGACGCTGTTAGAGTAATCAACTTGGTTCAGTCAAGGCCACAATGCTCGACTGTTTTGCAAGCTGTGCGAAACCATGGGATCTGAACGCAAGCAATGATGACTTCACACAGAGGTGCGCTGGTTGTCTAGAGAGAGAATACTGAACAGACTTGGAACTGCGAGCTGCAGTGCACAGCTTTCTGTCAGAGCTTACATCTCCATTGGCCACCATGCTTCAAAACACTGACTGGCGAGCACAACTAGCCTGTCTTGCAGATGTATTCATCAAGCGGAACAAACTCAATCTGTCCCTAAATTTATATGACAAAGTCGATGGTTTCATCAAGAAAACTGGATTGTGGAAGAGGACGTGCCTGCTTTCCTCAGGCGCCACAGTTAACTAACTCGCCTGGTACGCAGGAGGTCATGGGTTTGATCCAGACCCTGACGCGTATATACTTGGAGTTTGCATGTCTCTCTCCCCGTGGTCATGTGGTTTTTTTCTCCGGGTCCTCTGGTTTTTCCCTCTACATTTAGAAACATGCCTTTAGAGTATTTGGCTGCTATACATTTTCACATGATCAGCCACTTTGTTGAGCCATCATTTGCGGTCAGGTCATTTCTGAAAAAGAGCTACATAGCTCAGTGGGCCTTACCTGGCAAAATAAACATAGTAAAATAGTAAATAGATGCTAACATTTCCCATGCGGAGTTTGAGAGAGCTGAAATTAAGCCAATAAGAGGAAAATTTGGGCAACCTGACTTGTCATTCAAGTCATACTTCCCTGAAATAATCAATGCAGTAGCCTCACTGCCCCCCAGGATGACGAGGCTCACCAGTGAAAGACAAGGCCAAGTTCACCATTGAATTGTTATTACTGTTTGTGTCCAACCCCCCCCCCCTACTGGCCTTAGACTGTGACAGTGATTGTGCTTAATGTGCTTACATTATTGATGACCAATATTCAAACGTTTATTTCTCAGAGCCATGTTGGGTCAGGCAAGGGGGTACTTGGTTGCAATAAAATTAAACAAGGTGTACAGTAGCCAAAACAGGTTGAGAAGCACTGCAGTGAACCACTGTAGTCTGTGCTCCTTCAATGGAGGAATAGCAAAGCTACACAAACTCTCTCCTGAAGCCCTCTCTCATGGCGAGCAGACCTCGACATTGGTATTTAGCGGAGGTCAGAGGAGTGACGCTCACATCAACGAGCGGAGCGCCAAGCGGCTAACATGCAGTAAGTTGGCACAGCAGGGGGCACAGGTGGATCGTCTACCAGGCATCTCAGTCTGTCAACGCCCGGCACCTGGGTTTGTCCCGTGACCTGTCAGCGAGCCTTTGACACTTCACGTGGCCTCGGAGTGTACCTGGCCTGACGCAAGCGCCGTGGTGACGTCACCACCACTTAGTGGCGAATTGCAGTTGTTGTTGTGTCTCGGTACTCACGCAAAATATCAGTACTCACTGTCTCTGTCAAGCTGTGTGTAGAGTACTCAAGTTGTGTGCCATTCATCACACACTGTTAGTACTCTTACTGTGTCAATAACCTTACTGTGTCCGCACAGTCTGATATTTAATGAGTTAGTACGAATGAAGGTTCCTCAGCATGCACACGGATTTTACACGGACTACACAGGTAGTGCCGGCTGTGCGAATGCATCAGATCGCTGGGGCAGGAACCGGTTGGGTTCCACACCGAGGTACACGGCATTGGGGACAATGGTTCATGAGAATTGCCCTTACAGTTTACAGGAATCCCCGGTGCTGGTGTAGAACTGTTAATATAAATCCCCAGTGCAGTGCTGTTCATGGGAATCCCCGGTGCAGGTGTGGTACTCACTCAGTTCTGTGTTGGCAACATAACGCAGCACGTTCATTACACCAAACTCCATGGGTCTCTGTAGGGAGTCTGGGATGTTGGAGGCGTCCGGGGAGAGGGACGTCAGCATCTTCATGTAGAGCTCTGTGAGACAACGTGACTCATCAGACAATAACCTAACTTCAGCGACAGTATTTGTCTGCATTATATAAACCATTAAATAAATAGACTTGTATCATTCATATTTTATAATTAAGATGTCTCTAAACATTCCCCTCATTGTGTAACAAATGAATAACCTACCTTGGCAAATGTTCGCATTTTTTCTCAACTAGTAGCAAGAGCAGCAGCATAACTTTTCTTATAAGTGCAACTAATAAGGTGTGTGCTATTAATAATTATTAACGTTTGCATAATTGTGAATAGTTTTGTAAAGAGAAGCCAGTCTGTGCTAATGCAGGAGCTCATGACTTTACTTTACTCGTGTTCACTTTGCTCTCACCACCAGCCTTAAGGAGGGAACCCCCTACAAACTATCAGAACCAGGGGTAACGCTGCGTGTCACGTGACTCGTCACAGGGGCACGTGCCCCCCTCTCTTGGCTCACAGGCCACGCGCAACTGCCGCTCACGCTCAGCACACGAGCTACACTGCGTTCCAAAGACCAGGGTCTTACTCGCATAGTGACACTGACACTGCAGGGGCTAATGCAGGGTGAGTGGGGAGAGGCAGTGGCACTGCAGGGCGAGTACAGGTGGGTGGGGAGAGGCAGTGGTACTGCAGGGCTAATGCAGGGGAAGTGTGGAGAGAGAATGACACTGCAGGGCTCATGCAGGGTGTTGTGTATTTACCTTGTCCAAAATTTTAAAATGTGATGTTGTCTATTTTGAATGTCACATTCCCTTGTATCTATTTTACGTCCAGAGTTGAAAACATATTCAGCATAAACCAATGAGCACTAGAGTGGCTAGGGATAAAAAATAATTTGCATGTACCTGTGAAACTCTTTCCTTGAGCAAACATTGGTATCACCAGAAAGGTCATAAATGGGCACCCTGCTGTTCTAACTGCCCATGGCTGGGAACCAGCCACACTTAGCATCTAAGCTGTTTTAATTAATACGTCCTGGCGTTTGGAGAGTTGAAACATTCAGAATGACAACCACTGCATATTAATGTTCTTAAACATCATGGTATTACACTTTAACGTTAGTTTGAGGACATACCACTACATGACAATGTAGCCCAGGGTGAAAAGGTTTTTAATGACTCTTTTGCATCGTATTATTAACAATCGCTGCCATGAGTTGGGGCAGCGGGCCCTACTCCTCTTTGTTCCGCCCCTTTTATGTGGTTCTGCCGCACCAAAATGGATGTTTGTGGAGTTTTTTTATCCTGTTGTTGGAAACTGGTGTGGTTTACCGGGCCCACATGTTGTTGCAATCAAAATATTAAAAAAATGTTAAATCACTTATCCATACATAATTGTCGAGGTCTGGGTAAAGCATGTGAAACTTGATGATAATGAAATTATGGAAGGTTTGTATTGAAGTTTTGAACCTAAGGATCATTCAGGACAATATATATTGATATATTGATTATGTGAATTCTCCACGACCAAATACAATATGTATTAAGGGTGTATAACCAGAGCCACACCCGACCGCCTTGTCTCCCTCGTGGCGATGTTTACATGCCCCACCAAGTATTCATTTTAAGGTTGAGTTGACCTGGCGGGGGAGACCAGGACCAGAACCAGAAACAATTTCAGTAACCACCACTGTATTGATCATGAATGGGAATCAAACTCAGCAAAACCAGGCTCAATAGGAGAGGGGACAAACAAAGATATGAACACCCAAAGAGGAAGGAAGGCCATTTTCACACCTAAACACATGCTACCGACACACACACCACACAAGATAATCTTGGGGCCAACCACAAGGCAATTAAGCGGGTCTGCGTTCACACAAACCCTGAGATGACCGCCAAAGAAAGTATGATAGAGGTTATGACATAATTTGCCTGGATGTCTGCAGAGCCAGAATCCGGGCTTAACTAAGGCTGACCAATGAATGTGTAATGACAGTGCGGAGCGATAGTGGGACAGTGTGGCTCCCCGGGACCATGGTTACTAATGGACAAGCTAATGGGGATTAATGAGACGGGAGCCAATGGCGGGGAAGGACGAGCTAATGAGGATAATGAGTCGGAAGCCAATGGCGGGGAAGTGTGAGAAGGGCGGTGGGCGGCAGGGCCAGGTGCGGTGAGAAGGATTGAGGCATAGGGCGTGGCCGGACCGGGCGAGGATAAATAGCAGCGTGAGCGGAGGATTGGGGCTGCTTGGTGTGGGGCACTGCTGTCGTCGTCACCTGGGATCGGGCCGTCTCCATCGTCTGCAAGTTGTCTGGAGCTTGGAAGCTAGATTGTCTCCGAGTAGGGTTGTGTCTCATCACCTGAGTGTACGGAGTGACTCGTGTTACGTGTTGAGTTTGTTATTGGACTTTATTCTTAATAAACATACAGAAGACAAGACGGCGTCTCTGAGAGCTACATTACAGATGTACCACATGTGTGAAAGTGGGAAGAGCTTCGGGCTTTAAAGTGCCTTAGGGAATTAATTAAATAACGTTGAAATTCCTATATAAACATACAAATTTGACAAATCAGTCTTGTAATGATAGGCTCCGTCGTAATCCTTGTAACTGGCTTAAGATTTTGCGTTCTTGCTAAGGCAGACTTCCAAATATCCCTGAAAGCAATCAAAGTTTTTCGTTATATATTTTTTTACAGTTTGAGTCTTGCAGAGTCAAGGACAACACAAAGTTGTGTTGCGATAAGTTACCGTATTTTCCCGCATTTAGCCCGCATACGCATATAATCCGCAGACGCATATACCCCGCAAAAATAGCGTTTTGTGTAAAACAAATTTCGGATAGCCCGCACCTCCATATACCCCGCATGCATTCATATCTTTAAGGTCATTACGACAGCTTAATTCCATCATATTAATACAAAGTTTACATTTGTAATACATTCCACTATCAATTGTTAACATTAAAATCATAACGTGCACAAAGAAAACAAACTAACCGGAAACGAGTGAACTTAAAACAGTAAATAAGTAACAAAAGTAAATATTCAATAAATAAGTAATACATAACTGGTAGATAAGTACCATAAGTAAGCATACTGTTAGACTTACCAGCATTCGACCTCATATTACAGCTACTGGACTGGTAGTTACCCCTGTACAGTTTTAGCACTGGTAGATTGCGCACTGCGCAGACAATAGCGGCACTACGGTAATGCCATTGCCTCCTGGCAACAAAGCCATTGGAATTTTAAAACAAAGCTCATGGTCGCAGCGGCCTAAGGGACTCTGAAATTATGATTCCGCGTCTGGTAGATGCTTATTAAGGCCCTTCCCATTGTGCAATCCATAGCCTTAGCTGAAACTGTCGCACCCCCCGACAGCCACTGAAAGTATTACGGTAAACAAAGTGCGCCCACTTCAAACATTGTCGTTTAATTGTACAAACAATTCGAATAATTTAAAACGTGATAACGTGTGCAATTTTAGTGTGAGTGGTTCAGCAGTGCTTTAGTCAAAGGTAAGTGTTGCATAGTGGATAGTCCTACCATGAAAAAATTAAACGAGTTGTGACATGTCACACATGTAAAATATTTTTGGGATAGCCTGCACCTCCATATACCCCGCAGGGTCTTGTTTTGTTTGTAAAAAGTAGTATACCCCGCGGGTTATATGCGGGAAAATACGGTAGGTAGTTGAGGAAACTTGTTGATAAGCGCCTCTAGTGGCCTTATACAGCTATTGTTCTGGAAAGGAACCCGCGGGAAGTACCTGTCGTTGCCCGGGCGAAAAAGACTTACACACAGACATCAACCCACACACACAAACACAGCGACTCACACACACACATGGACTTACACACAACAACCGCCATTCGCCACTAAGTGGCGGTGACGTCACCACGACGCTTGTGCCAGACCATGTGCACCTTGAGGCCACGTGAGGTGTCGAACACCCGCTGGCAGGAGGTCACAGGGCAGACCCAGGTGCCACGGGTCGACTGACTGAGATGACCGAGATGACTGGCTGATGTACCACCTGTGCCCCCTACTGTGCCAATTTGCTGTGCTTTAGCCACCCGGCGCTCCGCTCGTTGTTGTGAGCATCGCTCCTCCGCCCTCCGTTGTTGTTGAAGGGCGACTGCCTCCAACTGCCCAGTAGCATCCTTCACGAGCCTCCTCCACAGAGGCTGATCTTGACACCGCTGGTACCAGTCATCGGCAAGTCCACTCAGCTCCACATCCTCCTGTACCACATCACTCCATCTCTTCTGTAGCCCGTGCCTAGCCCGTTTAGCCTCCTCAATCCGGCCGAACAAATGCTGTTTAGGCATGCGGTGGCTGGGCATGCGGGCTACATAACCCAGCCAACGCAGCCTTGCCTGCCGCAGGAGCTGTTGTATATATAGGCCTTTTTCCAAAAATGTATATTAAAAATAGTTATGACAATATTTTTTTCAAAATAATGATCGATAAAAACACGTTCCTTCGGAGTGGGCAGGTAGGAACTTGGTTGGACAGCGCATTCGTGCACGACAGCCAGACAACTCATACCTGGTGGGCAGTGTGGAAGCTGTTACTACCTGTATAAGTGTAGTGTATCGTGTCGTGTATAGTGTAGTGTGTAGGTTAAACGTTGAGTTTTATAAGGGCACCACGGGGTGACCCACCCAGCCCCCTCCCCTTGCTTAGGCCCCTCCCATTACCCCCCTCCCTTAGGCCCCTCCCCTGACCAACCCCCCATATCCTTAGGCCCCTCCACCTGACCCCCCTCCCTTAGGCCCCTCCTCTGAACCCCCCCCCCTCAGGCCCCTTTCATGACTCCCCCCTTCCTTAGGCCCCTCCCCTGACCCTCCTCCCTTAGGCACCTCCCCTCTCCGTACCCGGCAGTAGGTCTCCACCAATCAAAAAGCTGTTTGTAAGGTCTCCACCAATTAAAGAGCTGTGTGTATTATATATTTATTTATGCACGACAGACAGACAAACAGACAGTCAAACAGACAGACAATTAATCCCTGGTGGGCAGTGTGGAACATTGTTCCTACCTGTAAAAACACCCTCAAACCCGCTACCTCCCACAAGCACCAAGCATCTGGAGATCGTAAAAGGCCATTAAATAATAAGCCCCGGGGCAAAGGAAGGTTAACGACTATCTGCAAAATCTCCAGATTGTCCAAGGACCGCACGACATGACCTCCCCGGACGTTTTGGACAGTTCACAAACAAATCTACAGAGCACATAGTAGAGAAAAACGGACATAACTGGAATATTTTTATTTTAATACGGTAAAAGTTCGAAGCTTGACTATAAGAATAAGTCGATATTATAGACTGCAGTCTACATTAGTGCCTTTATTATCAATTCCCTTATTTTACTCTTATTCACCGCATATATATTTGTATCTTTCTATCTACGTGACTTTACCAAATGAACCCAAGTACATGAGCTCCTGCAATCACGAAAACTTAAGTCCAAACTAAAGCTATCCCTTCCAACTTCCGAATATCAAAATATAACTCAAAATAAAACACCGATTTCTGGAGACAGACTTATAACAAAGCTTGGCAAAACCCTCAGAATAATTTGTGGTAACAACGAGGGGCATTACGAATCTTGGTTAAACATAAACCAAATAATAACCACGATATATAAGACCGGGGGTAACTCATAAGACATACAAGAAATAGGTCCAACCACACAGGACCAAAATAAAATGTATTCCATAGAGAGAAAGCCTCCCAACCACCTTTGTCTCCAGCAGCATGTGGTAGCAATAAAACCACAAAGGGAGAAACAAATGTAACACCCCCTTTGTGAGAGGCAAAGAATGTAACACCCCCGCGAGGGAAGGGGGGGGAAGCGCGAGGAAGAGGGGGAAACCCCTCCTTCCAGGTTAATTATTGCAGAGGGTGGGGGGACTGAAAGGACGCACGTGGGGGCAATCTGGAGCAGTTGCTTCCATTTGATGGCGGCATGGCTCGAGGAAGGCGAAAGAAACCAGGCTCTGATGAAACTTATATTACCTCAATAAAATCAGAACACACACACACACAGACACACGTACAGCTGTTCTCACAGGCTGAGAGCGAAATCAAAGAAGTTCCGGTTCTTTGCAATTATGTGCGGCCGCGGAGAGAGGACGGTGACAGAGGTCATCTGTTTTTTTTCTCTCGCAAGAGATGCGCAAAGAGGGGAGATAATTCCACATTTAAGCACGGACACATCATGCAATTCATTCTTGCAAAGGAGCAGGCTGCGGAGCTTGGCCTCGACATTAGCAATGGGTGTGGTGTCTCGCAGAGAAGAGGGGCGAGGTGATGCTCGGTGCTGAGTTCGGCATGGACCGACAAGAGTATCGCTGAAAGTTTGATTCTACATTTATCCTGATGTTTTGAGTTGCTTGCAAAGTCAAGGATCGCGACAAGTTGTATTTTACTAAGCTTTCACAGTTGTTTAAGAGGTGTGCGAATACAATTCACAAATTTTGAGAGTGAGTGCCAGCAGCTGCGATCGGCAGGCTCCGGGAACCTGCCCCCGTGACTGGCACAACGTCAACGAGCTGCACCAGCAGAAGCCATGAGTCTATGAAGTCAACGCAAAGAGTTGAGTACTGCAACCGGCAGGCTCCGGGGTGAGACTCTGCAATAGCAAAAGGATGGTGAGGCTTGCCGAGTAGCGATGGGTCACCGAGTACGAGTTCAGCGCTGTCAGAAGAAGTATCGCTCAAAGTTATTCTACACTGAGTGCCAGCTCCCACGGGCAACTGCAGCTCGAGTTGATCTGACGAGCAACGTCAAGCAATCAACCTCGAGAAAGGGCGGAAAGCGCCAAGCATTGACCAAGCCAGCATCACAGAGAACCAGCTGCATACGCAACTGGGCATCGCCAGAGAGCGCGCAGCAGCGCCAGAGAGCGCGCAGCAGCGCCACCAGCGCCACCGAGCAAGGGTGTCCACTGCCAGCGGACAAGCGACAAGCGTTGTGCCGACTCAGCTCAACCAGCAGGGGAAAGAGCCTGACCAGCCGCCCGTGAGGAAGAGGAGAGCGCCGTGTGTTCAACCCACACACACCGACCAGCACCAGCTGGGAACCAAGACAAGAGTGAGGAACGCCAGCAGCGGACGAGCTGCGGGCGCTATCTACCGACGGAATCATCGCGCACCGCCGATGGTGAGCGTCGTGCCGACTTGTCATCCAGCAGCGGACAAGCTGCTGCAGACATGCCCCGAGCGAGAGGGAGCAACGAAGCCGTTTGTATAATACGCCCACCCTCACACACTCACCGGTCCCGCAGGGAACAAACTAAATTTTGGTACAAGGAATGCCCAACCTCGGCGTCTGCTTTACGTACATAATTGATCAAAGAAGACACACGCACACAACACGCATATCGGGACGAATAAGATTGTTCCAAAAAGTAATCTTTGTGTTTCAAAAAGGGTTGCCATTCCAAGGTGGTGCGTTAAATATCAACTGATCGTGAAAAGCATTTGCTGCCCGTCGAGTTACATGAATACGATTGTTAGAAGTATTTTAGTCATTCGTTTTCGTTAATTGCATAATCTTGCTAACTAATTAATTGACATATACTATGCCTTCGGGATATGTTTCTATATTGCAGTTCGTATGAATATCGTCGCATGCATGTTTAAGGACTTTTTCCTATTGCCGTATATGCTCGTGTTACTCTGAGGAATGAATTGATTGTTCTGATTACCCAGTTTGACAACGTAATCACTGAGGGTTAAATGTACGGATCAATGAGGGGAACATCTCCAGGAGTACTGTGTTAACAATTCCAAGCATAAGAGTTCGCATATTAGAGTGTTATGTTTTCGCTTAGGAATTAAAGTTGCTTAACACAGAAGAGTCTGAGTGGTGCCTTCCTGAGTTCATGCATAATAATCTTAATTATAAGAACTGTATCCTGCGGTGAGATTTCAATTGTGAAACCAGACATAAACACACTAAGACATAATTAGTAAATTTTAAAGAGAGAATAATTTCATTATCCCGATTGATAATACGACCCTAGACAACGAAGCAAAGCACAATTATCATAACTGCATATATTAACATAACCGCATACATCACCAACTTCATTAGCTTATTTTAAAAAATTTCGAACTTCATTTATTATTTCGTATTAATTATTCAAGACCCGGCATATACAACAGAGCGCACCGATGGGACTTTGTCCAGATCTTTCAAGGATTTGTGACTCCTCACACAATCCAGCCTGGTTAAACCCAGGATGGAACGAAGGCAGGCCAGCCTAAATGTTTCTAACCGGCGAAGATGTTACATTAGGGGGGTCCATATTTCACAAGCGTAGAGAAGGGAGGGAATGACTGTGACCGAGAAGACCTGAAGCTTTGTGCGGAGCGAGAGACCAGGTCGCTTCCACACAGCGTTACGCAACCGATGAAAAGATAATGCCGCTCGACTGATTCGGAGTGAGACCTCTGCTGTTAAACCGGAGCCAGTCATGAGCACACTACCCAGGTATGGGAAACTCTCCACTCTATCCACAACTGCCCCATCACCAATTGGGAGTTGTGGAGGTGGAGTGTCCGATGGTACAAAATACCCAGGCAGGTGCTTAGTTTTGGTGGGGCTGATGGTAAGGCCCCACCTCTTAGTGGCAAGCTCCAGGTTCAGCAGCAGCACCTCCAACTTCTCCTCTGAGTGAGCAGCAATCACCAGATCATCGGCATACATAACATGTTTGAGCAATAGGGAGCCATCCCTTGACCGCACCCAGGCATCGATCAGCCTCCCATTGTATCTGTACCAGATGGAAATTCATCCAGTACAACCATTGAAGGCTTCACGAACTACGTGGTCAAAATAGATGTTAAATAATGTGGGAGCCAGAGGACATCCCTGTCGCACCCCAAGGTGTACAGGGAATGGCTCTGACTCCGGCCACGTAGTTTTACCTGGGCCCGCTCACCATCATGAAGCTCCTTAATGATCATGAGCAAAGGGTCAGGGACTCTGAAAGCATGAAGAACAACCCTGAGCCCAGGCCTACTGATGGTATCATAGGCCTTGACCAGGTCAATAAATCAGAGATATAGGTCTTGTTGGAATTCCCTACATTTCTGCTGTAGCAGACGGACAGAAAATATGGCATCTGTGTAGGACCGCCCTTTCCTGAAACCACATTGGGGCTCCGCAAGCCTCTCCTCAGCGTGCCTAGCAAGGCGATGTTGAATAATCCTTGCCAGGACCTTTCCCGGCACACTTAGGAGTGAGATGCCCCTGTAGTTGTTACAGTCTGCGCGGTCCCCCTTCTAAAAGAGGAGGACCACCAGGGCATCCTTCCAATCCTGCGGAACCCGTCCAGTGGTCCAGATTGTTGTTATGATACTCATACTCTTAGGTTTTTTAGGTAAAGTCACGTAGGTAAAAAAATAAAATAATAAAAATAATAGAAATAATAATAGAAACAAAATCACGACGTTTCGGAGGCAACACAAGTCTCCGTCATCAGGTGGGACCGTCACAGCTAAATTTACTGTATCAAGTGAGGAAAAATCCAAGAGACAAGCTCTTAAATACAAGTTAGGGGGGGGAGGGGCCTATCCGAATGTGGTAGCCCGGGGACGGGACGGGGGGGGGGCCCCGGCCTAAAAGAGAGCAATGGTGCACATCGACTCGGGGTTGTGGCCAGTGTTAGCTGATAATAAAAATAAAAGAAAGAAGTACTGTTAAACGCTGGGGATGTCAACACTCGGTAATGTAGAATAGTACCTGTCAAATAAGATGGTACAAATGTGTAGTTAAATCTAACATCTTTCCAATGATTAATCATTGATTAATCATTGGAAAGATGTTATTAACCATGTAAAAAAGATTTAACTACACATATTTGTACCATTCTCAGCCAGCTTGAACATCTCTGTCAGCCAGGGTCTCTGGGGAGGTCTGGACCGTGTACCCAAAGCAGCCATTGCAGCTGCATGAGCCACAGTCCTAAACCTCGCCCATTTCCCCTCGACATCAGGAGTCGGGCACGATACAAAACCCCAGCCGCAAGCGATGATGAAATTCTCGCTTGCAACTTTCATCAGCTAGCTGAAACCATGCCACTAAGGGTTTGAATGGGGTCCTGGGTGTACACCCACCACCGGACTGGAAGAATGGCAGGCGCATCTTACAGATGACAAGTCGATGGCCAGTGGGCAGATCAGTTTCACGGTAGGTCCTGGTGTCAAGGACATGGGCCCGCATCCGCTGTTCCACCTCTGGTTGATGGGAAGGCGAGCCCATAGTAGCCTGGGGCTTACAGCTTCCCACACCACACTGCCTCGCTCCCACACCCCCTTCATTCTTTTATTCAGAAGAAGAGCCACACCCTGTTGTTTGGCGGTCTCCTGCCCCGATTAGAGGACTGTCGACTCCTCATGGTGGCAGGAGCCAGAGCCGGTCCACCGGACCTCCTGAATACCACAGAGATCCAGGCGGTACCGGTCCAGCTCCCGACAGAGGAGTGGCAGTTCGAACATTCCACGTGGCCACACATAGTGGTTTTTTGTTGTTCCTGGAGGAGCCCTGAGGGTAAGGATTCAGTCTCCTGGCTTCGCCAAATGAGGTTTGGCCAGGAGACGTCTTCGACACCTGTCCCCCCGAGGCTTCCGGCACATCGACTCACACACACACACAAGGACTTAGACACACACATTATTATTTTAATGTTTACCAACTGATTTTTTAAAAGATTCGTTTTCTATCTACGTGAGTTTAGCAAAAGAAGCAAGAAAATAGTACTTACTTAACAGTGCCGTGGTGAGGCCTAGTCCAGTGCAGAGTCCCTGGCCTCACCTAGATTGCCCAGCCTGCCGAGGTGGTACCTTGGCAGGCTGGGGCTGGGCTGCTACCCCCCCCACCTTCCATCCAAGCGCTATAATATTAGTATCTACCGACTCCATAATAGTAAGAGGACATCACACTGTGAATAATTTACCCGAGCGTTTTGTGTATTTTTATTGCATTTTTAACGCGAATTTCCCTCTCCCCTCCACCGATGGCGCATGTGCATTGCTAGGGGCAACCCTCGGTCAGCTTGTCGCGCTTGTCGCGCATGCGCGAATGTGTGCTTTGGCGCGCGCTGAGCGGCGTGAATAAATAAATAAGTAATAGCATAAACGGGGCATATGGCGTGGTACCTGGCTGCTTTATTTCAATGTAAACCCCACGATTTGCGAGCCAAATCCTTCGCAAGTTTCGTACACACACAGACAGACACACGGACAGACAGACAGAAATTTACATTTATAGGTAAGATACTGTACTAATCTAAAAGGTGTCAGGGAATGTTTGGCAAAACGTCCGTTGTGGCATAAAGCAACTTTCCTAAGTGGAAATTTTAGTTACACACCAATATTGAGTGTGCACGGAGATATTGTCCAAGCTACAGGCTTGAGTTCTGTTGATGTCAAGTTAACCTGACTAACATTGTATGAGGTGTGAAGAGGCTGGGAGTCTGTCATAATTGTCGCATGCAGTCTCCGCCTGCACGTCGCTGACCTCTGAGTGAGCACAACAACGGGTGCTCGCAGGCCTAGCCACTCTCAAAACTGCTGGTGACCAACTCGCAGCATGCCGGTTCAAGTGTCGTGACATGCAACCAAGCTGTTGACGAGCAACAAGCGTGCTGGCCAGCGTGACCGCAGCGTGCTCAAGCTGCAGATCGAGACTGGTGTACTGACAACCCGTGAACGTGTGGCAGAGCAGCTGATGACTAACTGGTAGTGTGCTGGTTCAAGAGTCGCAGCATGCTCCAGCTGTGGACCAAGCATGACGCACAGACAACCCTGAACAAATTGCAGGCAGTATGGTCACAGCACATTCCAGCAGTGGACCAAGCCTACCATTCAATTCTACCTTGTGGACTGGAGGTATTTTAGGTTAGATAGAAGACAGAAGATAAACACCGATTCTTAAATTAACTCGTGACCGCACTGCTTACAGTTGGTGATGCCAACCTCGCACAAGGATCATGTGTGAACTAACTCAGACTTATATATCATAGTTGGTGAATTTTATGCACACTTGCCACCTTGACGCACACATCTACTCCACATCACGTATATCTATGAATACGAACATTCCTAGACTTACGAACATAATTCGTTCCTGGGACGCATTCGTACATCGAACAGTTTGTAATTCGGAAATGTACTGTATTTAAATGCCCATACTGTCAGTGTTTTGAAATGTGTTATGGTTCAACAAAAAAGGGTAGCATTGTTTCACTCATAAATAATAAATATTGTACATTTGCATGTAACTGTAAAAAAATACTGTACAGCAATTCCTCAACAACCACGGGGGTTATGTTGCTGGAAAATGCCGCGTTTAGGCAAATCCGCAGTTGGTAAAGTACAGGGCCTATGGAAAATAGGGGGTTCGGGGAACCACGGCTGTTGCCAGACTTGCCATAGCTGAACTAAGTTGTCTGATATAACTAACTAAATACCCAAAACATACAGTACATTACATGATAACATAATAAAACATAAATACACATTAAATTAACTTTACATACCTTCAATATTAACAATAATGATGACAATGAGATGATGGGGGGGGTTAGGAGGAGGGGCTCAGGGGGCTCAGCCCACCCTCCCCCTCTTCCGGGCCACATGCAACACTCTCACCTTCATCACTCGCTGCACACTCCGGGTCCATGATTAAGAACGAAATTAACCCTTTCCCGGAATCGGAAGAAAAAACAAAGTAACTTAATTAATACAGGTCTTTAGGTCAGAAGACTTACAGAGGCTCCCATTAGGCCATGCGGAAGGGCACGTGCCACAGTTTGGCACCAGCTATCAAAGAGTGCGGTCATGTCGCTACAGTTCTCTGCCGTGAGTACAGTGCAATGTCTTTAAAACAATGGCGCTGTACCTCTTTAAATAAAATTAACGCTAACCGCTTGAGTGTTCCGGGATTCCGCGGTGAGCGGGACCTACCCTACAACTTGCAAACGGCTCGGAACAGGAAAGGGCTAACACTGTGCTTATCGTGGATACTCAAATTTCCAGGCCGCGGCTGGCGTTCACCGAGCCCGAGCTTCAATAGGAGGAAGGTAAATGGAATGTTTTGTAGCGTTACATCATTCTTTTCCTTTTGTAGCATTACATAATTGTTTTCTATGCTTAACTATATTTTTTCCCCACGTTTCTATTGCTAGTTTTCTTCATTTTCAGTTTATTTCATGAGTTATTTTCTGTATATACTTTATTGAACACAATTACACTTAGATTACTTATGGTCTCAGCCAACAGCAATCGGCGAAGTCTAGGCCTAGCCTAATGCACAGTAAACGAGCATTCGGAAGTGACTGCTTTCTGTTAACAATTCATATTAAATTGTTTTGTGGTATTCATAAACAATTGCATACATTCTATATTCCACTAGTTTAATTATGGGTAATGTTAGGGTAGATATTTGATGAAATGAAAGCATCATAGGAAGTGCAGAGCGTATGTACAGCGATACGATACAGGTAGCGATAGAAAATGGCTGACAGCGCGATACATTACTGAGATCAAACGAACTAGTAATTGGGTAGGGGAGGCACAACTATTTCGGACTATAGGATTTTATCATTGAATTTGGGGGGAAATTGCTCAGTTTCCGACACGGAAAATTCGGGTTATCGTTCTCAGGAACCTAACCCTTTCGTAATCCGGGGACAACCTGTACTGTCACTGTGAGAATGTCTTCCTCTCAACCCAATACATGGTTCAACTGGAATAATATATATAGTTATAGCCTACATATTGTATACAGGTTAAAATCATCCATAGCTATTTCAGTAAAAGTGAGTCGGGAGAAAGGAGGGGGGGGCAAAGTCGTATCTTGCATACCCCCGTTAAAATAGGTAGTTGTGACCCCTGCTTGAGTCTCAATGCTGGCTTGCTTGTCGGAAGGAGCGCAATGAGTAACCACAATTGCAAACACACACGGGGAACGCCGACACGCACAAAAACACGGTACACGAGGGGGTTAGTGGCTAGCACACACATGGCTGCCTTTGTTTTCCTGGTGGCGATGTTTACACATCAAACCAGGTACACCTTTGAGGCCGAGTCGACCTAGGGGAGGCCCAGGACCGATTCAGATAATCGTCACTGGTGTTGGCCATGAGCGGAAATCGAACTTGGGTCGCTGGGTTCATTGCGCACCGTGCGAACTGCTACACTACCGCTCCTCACACACTCACTTTCACACATACATGTGCGCACGCGCACACAAACACTTCCAGCGTGAGGCCGACTCATACCATCTCATGGAAGATCGCTCTGCTGAACAGATTAGTTCCGCGGTTCAGTTTGCAAGTGCAAGTTCGCGTTTTAAGTCAATGTTAAAACAATTATGGAAGCTGGTTCATAAGTGCGGATGTTCGTAAGTTGAGGACTACCTATATTGTATTTTGAGATGTTTATTTTCTTTTAATGATGTGATCTTGAGATTTGATCATCGATACTTTTGTAATATGGTACGCATTTATGAGCAAGCATTATGCACCAATACGATAAAAGCTCGTTATTTCAGTATTTGATCATTCGTAATTGGGGATAATATGGCACGGCTGCACTTTCGGCATATATACAGTATTAGTAATTCGCCATGAGCCGAATTGCCGTACCGAATGGTTCACTTTCGGCATACACGTTGAGTGACGCCACACGCCAAGACCAAAAATATGACTCAGTCTAGTGGCGGTGCGCGTGGTGAGCGTTAGTCCAGACCTGTTGCTTTGGACTTTACATTGTTTATGCACTTGGTGCAAGCCAACCCTCTCAGAAATGTCATCTACACCTCCATCAAAAAGTAATAGAAAGGGACTGAAGTATAAATCCCTTAGTCTGTGAGACAAATCCCAAGTTTTGGATATAATTGATGCAGGTTTGTTAATGTGTATGGTGTGTGAAGTTTGACAAATGAAGAACCTTTTACGACATCAGGAAAAGCAGTGAAGTGCCACATTAGTTGATGTCGTCTGACAGCGAGTAATGTGGTGTAAAAGTGTAAATAATGTAGTCTTTAAGTAAACATTAATTGTTAAGTGAAAAATGTGAAGTTTAAGTTAAATTTTGATTTAAAGCTTTCGTGACTGCAGGGATTCATATTCTTGCTTCTTTCGGTAAAGTCACGTAGAAGGGAAATAATAAATAATACAAATATAAAACAATAAAAATTCTCACGACGTTTCGACTGCAACACAAGCAATCATCATCAGGTGTGAAATCCACATCAAGAAAATTAGAAAAAAGTGGCGGTTTTTCCTAACGTCAGCACCACAGACAGCGATTTGGCAATTGGCCAGATGGACGAGTCCATCTATGTTCGAAAAAGAGGAGGGGGGAGCAGAAAATGGAATGTGGTCTGAAAGTCACCATAAGCGTGAACACAATCAATTAAGACCCGAAATGGTTTATCAAATCCTTCCAATGATTGCTAAGCCAGAATCCATCTTCTCGGTTGAAATTGTCTGTTTGTATATGTGAATAGCCTCATGAACGAACCTCTCATGGTAGCCAGATGGCTTGCAGAGAACCTCTGTCTTGGAGAAGTCAATGTCATGTGAGCCCACTGAATTATAACAGTGATCTGCCACGGCTGAGGTGTTTGTCCTACCGTGTTTTAGGTCTGCTTTGTGCTCACGGATGCGGTCAGAGACATGTCGTTTGGTTTCTCCAATGTAACTACTACCACAGAGGCAACTCAGTTTGTAAACGCCAGGGTACTGTATGTCCGGAATCACATCTTTTACAGACGGAACCAGATCACGGATTTTATGTAATGTGTTGAATCGGACCTGGATCTTGTGTATATTCAAGACTTTGGAAATCTTTTTTGTGATCCCCGCAATGTAGGGTAAGGTGATGGTTTTGAATGGCTCCTCAAGAGGGTCCTTCTTCATGGTTGGAGTGATGGCTTTGCGGATTGTGTAGTCGGAGTAACCATTAGCCTTAAGAGCTTGGTGTACGTGCTTGAGTTCACTGGCAATGTGTTCCTGGTCAGAGATGCATTGGGCTCTATGGTGCAAAGTCTTGATGAGGGAATTCTTCTTGGATGGATGGTGGTGGGAATCCGGTTTCAGGTAAGCATCTGTATGCGTAGCTTTCCTGTAGACAGAGTGGCTCATTGAACCATCAGGTCTCTTTTGTATTAGGACATCCAAAAAAGGTAGCTTGCTATCTTTTTCGACTTCCATGGTAAATCTGATGGCTGGGTGTATGGAATTGATATTGTCGAGGGACTGGTCTAGAGTAGGCCGGCCATGTTGCCAGATGACAAAAGTGTCATCCACGTACCTCTTCCATAAGGTTGGGCGCAAAGTGGCAGTCTGGATGGCGTCAGTCTCAAATTTCTCCATGAAAAGGTTGGCTACAACCGGAGATAGGGGGGAGCCCATTGGGGTGCCCTCAGTTTGTAGAAAGTTCCATTCCAAGTGAAGTATGTATTGGTTAAGCAGTGTCTCACCAAGGGGGGTACCTCAGTGTTCAGTCCTTAATGAACCAAGTCTTCAATGATTGCGATGGTGTCAGGTATAGGAACTTTGGTGAATAAGGAAACTACATCAAAACTGACAAGCAGGTCGTCTGGGGACAGGGAAATACCCTTGATTGTCGATACCAGGTGAGTAGAGTTTAATACCGTAGAGGTGGTTTTTCCAGTGAAAGGCCGCAGGATTTCAGACAAAAAACGAGCCAGTTTGTAGGTGGGGGAGTTGATAGTGGAGACGATGGGGCGAAGGGGTGTATCTTCTTTATGTATCTTTCGATTTAAAGCTTTCGTGACCGCAGGGATTCATCTTCTTGGTTCTTTCGGTAAAGTCACGTAGAAGGGAAGTAATAAAATAATAAAAATAAAACATAATAAAATGTATCTTTGGTAAGCCATATAATCTTGGTGACCTGGCAGCAGAAGGTTTCAACGAGAACTGTTTGGTTTGATCAATTAATGCGGTTGAATCTGAAATTATGTTTTTGGTTTGTATGACGAGGCTGGTGGGATCTCTTTTTATTTTTGTATAGCTGCCATCGTTAAGTAATTCTTGAATTTTGTTATATTCTATTTTATCCATGATGACAGTGGCATTGCTCTTGTCGGCTGAGAGGATGACAATGTCATCCCTCTTTTTTTATTTATATAATTCAAAACGCTCATCTTTGCTGAGGTTGCTAGCTGGCATCTTAGCGTTTTTGAGGGTTGCAGCGATTTCAGATCTTGCTACATCTGCAGCGATGTGACCCAGGTCCTTGAGAGCCACGTCTACTTAGGCAATGATATCATTAACTGGTATGTGTTTAGGTGTGACTGAAAAGTTTAGCCCTTTAGCTAAAACGGATTTCAGACCATCGGAAATAGAACTGTTACTGCAATTAATTACGACTTCGTTAACGTCTAGCTTTTCGGTGTGTGGGTCCGGTCTCTTGTTGGAGAGGAGGTTGAATTTGGAAATCAAGTTGTCCTTACATTTGGTCGACATAGCGGCAGCTGATAAGTGTGATTTGTAGATAAGTGTGATTTGTAGAGTGTCTTGTCTAACTGATCTAGTTCGGTGCGCGTAAGTCTGATTTTCTCTGAGATAAGAGCTAAGCTAGTTCTAGACAGAATTCGTTTAGCATTAGAAGAAGTTACAGCAGCAGAGGTTAGTGTAAATGCGATTAGTATTACCTTAGGGTCGCAGCATCTCTTCAGAAAGGTGAGAGACTCGATTAGCTGAGCCTTCTTATCCCGGAGTTTGTTGAAGGATCTCAAAGTTTTGTGGAATCCCACCCCATAATGGTGGTTAGATTTCCATCCCGTAGTGGCGGTTAAAAAGATTCTGGCTCTGCAATCATTGGAAGGACGTAATAAACCATTTCGGATCTTAACTGATTGTGTTCACGTTTACGGTGACTTTCAGACCGCAGTCCACTCACT
The DNA here is from genome assembly GCA_014621495.2 of Entosphenus tridentatus. Lineage (NCBI taxonomy): Eukaryota > Metazoa > Chordata > Hyperoartia > Petromyzontiformes > Petromyzontidae > Entosphenus > Entosphenus tridentatus. The sequence continues at coordinate 2,868,454 of CM025608.2, read as the reverse complement.
GGCATTGACTATATATCTTTTGTATTCTCCGCAGGGAATGGAGTCTTTGCTCTGCTGCAAGTCCCCTGCCACCACTCTCCCATTGACATACTTCGTTGCTTCCTCTTAGTATCTTTCACGCGACGGTCAATGGTATAGTGTTTAGCAGATTGTATAATAATAAATAGTATAAAAGTATAATTTTTTATATAATGTATAAGCTAATATATAGTATCATAATTGTATAGTGAATATACAGCAGTGTGGTATACAGTAGGGTGGGTAGAATAATACATAGTGTAATATTACAATGTATAGTCTAAGGTATAGGGTGGTATATAGTAATGCAGTATATAATTTAAAGTTGGGTTTGTCTATAGCAGTATATAGTACGGGGTAGATCCGTGTGATGTAAGGAAAAAAGTTTAGCTGGAGGCATATTATATTTTTTGCGACATAGAATTGTTATGTATGACTTACTGTTAGTAGCTCAGCTTATTGGAGAGTATATTTAGTATATTGATAATATTGATGTAGTTTATATTATAGTTTTTTATGTGGTGGTTTGGCTGCTGCTGCTCCTTACTATTAATATTCCTTCCCTTTATTACTTCTAAACCTACCTCCTCCCTTTGTTGCTGCTAATCCTATATAATGCACGGGCATAATATGACTTTGAGACCCCCCCCACCTCCTACGCATTCCACAAGTAGTGACCAATCCCATAATTTCATTTTCCATAAATATGCAAAATTCCTCTGTTGATATGCAAATTCCTTTGTCAAGGCGCCCTTCCCCCCCTAACCCAGCTTAAATATACGCTGCCAAGCTTGGTGGTGTTCATTCAGACGCTGTCTTTCCGACAGACCTGTTCTTCACCTGAGGACGGCCGCTTGCGTTGTGGCCGTAACGTCGTGAGAATTGTATTTTATAATGTTTTATTATTATTTTATTATTTCCCTTCTACGTGACTTTACCGAAAGAACCAAGAAGATGAATCCCTGCAGTCACGAAAGCTTTAAATCGAAATTTGCATAACCTTGTCATTTGATCATTGTTGCTTTTCGAATGATTTTGTATGAATTGAGGAGTATGTATATTTGCATGTGTACTGTAATTCCACTTTAATAAGTATGTTTTATGTCAATGTAAGTTGAAATTAAAGTTGTTTAGATCAAAATGGCCCGAGTGGTTCTTTCCAAACTCATGCATCATATTTCTCAATTTCAATAACTGTATTATGCAGGGAGATCTGAATTCGAAGACCTGACACAATTGCCTATCATTGATAAAGCGAGAATCAATAAATGTTAAGAGCAAGAAACATTGATATTATTGTGATTGATAATATAATTCACAGAGTGACCCAGGTAATTTCTGAGAGCAAGGGAGGACCCATGGGAAACACCATAAACTCGATGCCCACCCGAGGGAAAATACAGGGCAAAGAGACAAGAATGTCCCTTTTCGTTTCACTCTCTGAATTAAATAAACCCTGGTGCCTGGAAAGTTGAAACGTTCAAATGCCAACCATGCACATGAACATTCTTAATCATTGCGCGAAGTGGGCAGCTGCTGACAAGGAATGAGGAGCAGCATGGCCACAGAGCACTCCAACTGCTGATCGAGCCTGGCGTGCAGATAACCTGCAAATGTGCAGCGCAGCACCTAATGGCTGACCACGAGCGTGATGACAAGGAAGCCCCGAGCACCCTCCAGCATGGATCGAGCATGATACACAGACAACAGTGCGAAGGAGCAGCGAGCAGCAGGGCCACGAGTGCACTATAACTACTCTTTGGTTCTTTCGGTAAAGTCACGTAGGTATAAAATAAAATAAATTAAAAATCATGACGTTTCAATTGCAACACAAGCAATCATCATCAGGTGGGAAAACCACAGCAAGAACATTTTTTGCTCAAGTGGGAGAGAGTTGCCGTGGTAAGAGGTTATATAGGTAAGAAAAAGGGGAGGCGCAAGGGGGGGAGAGGGAGGGGTGGGGGTGTGGAGTAGGGCGAGGGCGAGCGCTGCGTGGTGTAGTAGTACCCGGCAGATATGATAGACAACAACCACTACAAAGCAGTTAGGGTTTTACCTGGTTAATAACATCCTTCCAATGATTGCTCAATTTGTATCCATCATCTCGGTTGAAGTTATGTCTATGTTTATATATCTCGATGGCTTCATGAACATACCTTTGATAGTAGCCTGACGGTTTGCAGAGTACCTTGGTCTCGGAGAAAACAATATCATGAGAGCCCACAGCATTGTAGCAATGGTCAGCCATGGCGGAGGAATTAGTTCTGCCGTGTTTCATATCTGACTTGTGCTCGCGAACACGGTCCGAGACATGACATTTCGTTTCCCCAAAGTAACAATCACCACAGGTGCAACTTAAGTTTGTAGACTCCAGGATATTGCATGTCAGGAATGACATCTTTCACAGATGGGATTAGATCACGGACTTTGTGTACTGTATTGAATCGGACCTGAATCTTGTGTTTATTTAAGATTTTGGAAATCTTTTTGGTAACACCTGATATGTATGGTAACGTGATGGTTTTGATCGGCATCTCAGGGGGTTGTTTCTCCATGGTTGGAACGCTTCACGAATTTGCGTGTCACGCAAATTCGTGAAGCGTTCCATATTTTTGTGAGAATTATTTTATTATGTTTTATTTTTATTATTTTATTACTTCCCTTCTACGTGACTTTACCGAAAGAACCAAGAAGATGAATCCCTGCAGTCATGAAAGCTTTAAATCGAGAATAATAAATATTGAAGTGAGAATCATAAATGTTAAAGCGAGAATCATTGAAAGTATCACGATTGACGATGCATACCCCTAGACAACGAGAAAGCCAATAATAATCGCACCACATTAATCACACACACATAATCACTAACACATAATTATTACACACAATAATAATCACACAAACATACCACTAGACGAGAATCATCACAAACATAACAAACACACACAATCACACATAATAACTACAAACACATAATCACACAAACATACCCCTAGACAACGAGAGCCAATAATTATCACACCACATAATAATCACACACAATCACTAACACATAAGCACACACAAAAAAACAAAGATCCCCCATATAGCCTTAACAGAATGTAGGGGCAAGTGCTGCTATAAAGGCATGCACGGCACACGAGGGGGTGGGTGGCCAACACCACGTCCGGCCGCCTTTGTCTCCCTAGTAGCGATGTTTACACATCGCACCAGGTACTCATTTGAGGCTGAGTCGACCTAGGGGAGGCCCAGGATCGGTTCAGATAATCGTCACCGGTGTTGGCCATGAGCAGGAATCGAACCCGGGTCGCCAGGTTCGTAGCGCAGCACGCTAACCACTACACTACCACTCTCCACACAAACACACACATAATCACACATACATACCCCTAGACAACATATTTTTGTATTAATTATTTTAATCACACATACATACCACGAGACACATAATCACACACACATTCATCATTAATGTTTAACACACATTCTTAATTACACTTAGCACACATTTTTTGTCATCACACTTAATTATATATTATCACATAATTTACATAAGTATTTTATTTATTAAGTTATTACATTTGATTTCAATATATTTTTTATAACAATATATACAACAATTGCCTAAATGTCCAAGATAAATCAAGGGTGGTGAGGACCAACCTTAAATCCGCCATTACATCCACACACGCGCTCTCTCACAAACACTAAGTGACAGTGACGTGACTACGGCGCCTGTGCAATCCTAGGTGCAAACACACACTATCACAAACACATGCGCAGAGACAAGCACACAAATATACACGCAAAGACACGTACACATCCATACCCAAAAAACACGTGTGCACAACTGCGTACAAATACTCTTCCCACACCGACAAGCACTGTCACAAATAGACAAATAAAAATATCCCCCAAATAGCCTTTTAGCAGACTGTTAGCAAGCACTTATTAACGCTGACACAACACAATAAAAACTCACAAATAACAGACATCAAGACATGCCCATGCAAATTAACACACTCGAACAATTACCGTACATGCACACTCACGAAAATAAATGCACGAATAACCACACTCATTAATTATTTTCACGACTTGTGCCGTGCAGTGAAGAGCAGCACCCACCTGCACCCCCCTCCTTGTGGAAAGTTCTTGCGAGGGCCAGGCGCTCCTCCACATTGTATTCATCAAGTATGGCATCGATCCTTAGCAAGGTTGAGACGGTGGAATTGTCAAACCTAGAAAATACAGGGCACGGTTTAAGAATTAGAGTTACTTTGTTTTTAGAGACAACAGAATGTTCATCTAAAAGTGTAAACTATAAAAAATTTATAATGTGTACACAGCATAGTATGGATTTGCTTTTATCATTCTAGTTATATAGATGTGTTTTCATAATATATTTTATCTGGCCACCCTACATGTGAATAGTATATATTTTTTGCATTTTTTTTGTCCGATTCTAAAAGCAAAATTGATGCATAAAACATGTTGTTTGTAATCAACAAAGTGATATCTATGTTGTGTATTGCTCGAAGAATACTTTCTGTTGTCGTGAGGCTATCGCACCTTTACCTACTGAATACCTGTCAACCCATATGGTTTACCCATATTCTTGTACAGGGAAATTTAGCTTTCAGCTCCATATGGCATACAGCTGTTTCAATACGGGGGAAACATGTTTTGTCTATTTGTATTTCTGCCTTGTGATGCGACTTTGTAGGATGGACGTTGAGATTCATAAGAGCACGGGGTCACCAATAAGGTCTGAATCGGTCTGTAATAAGGTAGGCACTGATAAGGGGTTGACAGGAATGCTACTTTCCCCACTCACCACTACTTGCTATTGACTGCACACACTCCCCCTTCCACAATCCCCACCAATACTCACTCACCCACGCTGTCTCATTCAAGTCAATTTGTTTTCGTGCAGAGTCTCACAGTGAACAGCGGCACTGCCCTTCAAAACAAGCTGAAGCCAGTGTACGGATGAAGAGATGGAGTCTAAAAAGAAATGGGTGGGGCCTAGAGTGGGGTCTTGGTCTCAAGAGGAAAAGGGTGGGGCAAAGGTGGGTCGTAAGATGAATCCCAAATAAGCGGCCAATTAAAACAGGCGACTCTCTTCGACTATAAACTTCCATATCTATTAAATAATGAGATAAGTCCAGCTGGTGGCCATAACATAATGCTGCTGAATTTCGATTTAAAGCTTTCGTGACCGCAGGGATTCATATTCTTGGTTCTTTCGGTAAAGTCACGTAGAAGGGAAATAATAAAGAAATTTATATTTTTATTAATTTATTATTTCCCTTCTACGTGACTTTACCAAAAGAACCAAGAATATAATGCTGCTGATGAGGCCAGAAGCCAATTAGTGATTTATGAATGTGCAATATGTGAGGGCGATGCAGGGATTGCATAACTGGCTCGCACAGTTCGACTGGACGGATGGTAACGTTGCCTGCTCAGCTCAGGAATAAATAATCCGAGATCCCCACAGCTCCACAATCCTCCACGTCCCTCTCTCCCTCATTTTCATTCTCACTTTAAAATTCCCTCTATCTCTGCCTCACACATTTTTCCACTTTCCCTTTGAATTTCTCATGTTTCTCTCATTTCTCTCCATTCTCCGTAAGCATCTTTCATGGCCAAATTTCCTCACTGTATTTCTCCCTATATCTCCGTATCCCTGCCTGTATCTCTCACAATCTTTTTTTAGCTATATAGTAATGATTTCAACTTGTGACAGGTAGTGTTCGCTTACTCTCCTAGACAGATAATGACTTAGAGGCACGAGCAACCACACGCAAGCAGGAAGGTTGCCACGCGATGAACCAGTGCCAACAGTTCCCCAAGCTTTGCCATCCTCTATATATTAAGGTATTATCAGTCAATTAATGAATGTTTACATGTGGGAGGAAACTGGAGCACCCAGAGAAACCCCACGTATGTGAGGAGGAAACTATCCAATACAGACAGAACAGGTAGAGTCCACATTTTACTGGTAGGAACCTCTGGTTACACCAGCCCACATGGGATTATTCTGTCCGTCGTGCATTCCAAACATGGGAGGGGAGGGTGGGGCTGGGTGGCAGGTGGGAGGGGTGGGGCTGGGTGGGGAGGGGCTGGTCACCCCGTGGTGCCCTTATAACACGTTCCTTCGGAGTGGGCAGGTAGGAACTTAGTTGGACAGCACGGCGTTCAGGGGGGGGGCAGTTGGATAAGTGGGAATGTTTACCCTTCCCCCCCACCCTCCCCGACATCGTCAACCAATCGCGGCGTAGCTCGGTGTTCGGTGGGGAGGTGCATGGGTGGGCAGAATTCCGGATATGCACGACAGACAGACAAATAATCCCTGGTGGGCAGTGTGGAACCTGTTGTTCCTATCTGTATAACACTCTAGGTAACTAAGACTCACACACACATACACTCACTCTCACACTCTCAGACTCACACA
>CM025608.2:2843351-2861966 GCA_014621495.2 Entosphenus tridentatus | reverse complement strand
CTCACACACACATACACTCACTCTCACACTCTCAGACTCACACACACTCACACTCTCAGACGCACACAACACACTCAGCGCAGCGTTCAGGGGGGGGGGGCAGTTAGGTGAGTGGGCATGTTTACCCTTCCCCCCCACCCTCCCCGACATCGTCAACCAATCGCGGCGTTGCTCGGTGTTCGGTGGGGAGGGGATTGCATGAGTGGGCGTATTTCCACCCCACCTCTACCAATGGCGGCCCCGCTCGGCGTTTGGGGGGGGGGGAAGTTGGATGATTGGGCGTGTTTACCTTCCCCCCACCCTCCCCGACATCCTCAACCAATCGTGGCCCTGCTCGGCGGTCGGTGGGGGGGTGCATGGGTGGGCTGCATTCCGATGCACGACAGACAAATAATCCCTGGTGGGCAGTGTGGAACCTCTTGTTCCTACCTGTATCAACGTTTAACCTACTCACGCCGGCTTGTGCCCGCCCTCACAGTCGCCCATATTTGCGGAATACACCACGCCGCCGTTGACCCTGGCCATTGACCGAGCAACCCAACGTTCCTACCAGCTCCCTCCGCAGGAATGTGTTTTCAGGAAAGAGTGTTTCGCAATATTTGTGCAGATTTACCAAACCTCCCCTCCACAGTGCTGGATTATAGGTATGTGCCACCACCACCTGGCATCTCCCCTTGTCTCCCACTGTTTCGCTACATGTACCTCTATCTCTCCCCGTGTCTCTCCCAATGTACCTCCCAATGTCTCTCTCAAATTCCCTCTATCTCTAATGTCCCTGCTTTCTCTGTGTATCTCTTGTATGCTCTATGTGTTACCTCACCACAACATCGTTACTGCATCTTTTCCCATGTCCCCTCCATTGACCTTTGCACTGAGAGTTCGCTAGGCGCTACTCTGCACTTGTGAAGTAATTAGTGATTAAAGAATATGCTACAGTCCTCAAAAAAACCACGTAATAAAGATAACTTTGCTTTCTTTACTTTAGGTAAAATGTAGCACAGCAGTGAAACCCATTGTTCCTCTCACCTAGACAGCTTTTTCACATCGTCCAGTAGAAATTGCATCTGCTCCGACTTCTTCTTGAATCTGTTGTCTGTCACAGCAGCAGCACAAGCCAGATTACTGGGGTTGCACTCGTGTCCATTCACTTATATCTACCCGCTACCAGGAGCATGAGACAGCACTCACCTCACTGGGTCACTGAACCAACAATGGATATTCTCATGGCAGAGGCCAATCTCTTCCTAACATAATACATTTGACCAAAATAGTACTCGTTTTATATATTGTTTACGCTCAACTTTCTGATTCAGTCATGTTCACCACAATATGCCAATTCCAGTCCCTAAGTGGCTAGGCATCACAGTCAGACTCCAGTTACAAGACAAAAGGTGCTCAGTTAAGGGCCATAAAAGCAAAAAAACCAAGTACTCCAACACAAGGGATCAAAGTCACTCTTTACTTCCCTCCGCAGGCTATAGGCAGTGAAGTGTCCGCGCCCTCCCCACAGCTCCCGGTGGTGCCAACGCCACGCGCCACGTCGCGCCGTGACGCGGGAGCCGCAGGAGAGCGGCGCGAGCGTAACCCCCCTGAGCCTGCGAGCAGCGCCCCGCACGGAGGGAGAGAGAACTCCACCCACAGCGGGACATGTGGCATTGCTCTAGAGGCCCTGCGAGTGGCTGGGCGGGTTGTGAGCACCGCACTGAGCCCAGCGCCGAGGGAGCTGTGAGCGGTGCTCAGCGTCTGCCAAGCTGCCCGGCAATGCCTGTGGATGGAGACTCGGCGTGCGTGTGGCTCCCATGGTCAAAGACTCGGCACGCAGGGTCCCACACGCATTCTAGGGAGCAGTGGCTCAAACATGCGTGCATATTGAGCATAAATACATTTAATTTTCAAGTGATGTGAGAATTACAATGTGATGTTATTTACATATTTATATTTACATGTGGGGACCCATGGCTTCTCATACAGAAGGCCATGTCTGTGTCGAGGTTTGTACCATAAGGCCATGCGTGTCCACAGGGCCATGCCCCACAAAGATGCCACGCATGAACAGGGCCGCGTGTGGAGGCCACATGAGCACAGGGCTGTGTACTCAGGCCATGCTTGTGCACAGGGCCCTGCACACGCAGGCTGTAGGTTTACACGCCGACTCTAGAACAGGGGTCCCCGACCCCCGGGCCGCGGACTGGTACCGGTCCGTGGCCTGTTAGGAACCGGGCCACACAGCAGGTGAGCGGTGGGCGAGCGAGCGAAGCTTCATCTGTAATTACAGCCGCTCCCCATTGCTCGCATTACTGTCTGAGCTCCGCCTCCTGTCAGGTCAGCGGTGGCATTAGATTCTCAAAGGAGCGCGAACCCTACTGTAAACTGCGCATGCGAGGGATCTAGGTTGCGCGCTCCTTATGAGAAGTCAGAATCCGATACTTATTTTAGTCCGTGCGTGGCCTGCCCATTATTTTATTTACCACTTCCGTCCGCGCCTCTTTCCCGCACTGCGCACCTGTCTCAGTCACAGTTTTGGTAAGCCCACAAGCTAACCCCTAGCCAAAATGAGTAAAAAACAACTGTCGCTGGAGAGCTTCTTTGAAAAGGGGGAAAGAGCCAATGAACTCCCCCCCCCCGGTCTGTGAAAAAATTGTCTTCCACGAAACTGGTCCCTGGTGCCAAAAAGGTTGGGGACCGCTGCTCTAGAGGACTGAGCTATGGCAGTGTGGTGAGGAGGCTGAGCCCCGTGTCCCCGTGACCCCATGACCCAGGCGCTGAGGTCAGGGCTCTTGTAGCCCCGGGTCCCAGCTCCTGCACGAACCTGTAGCCATGGCTCCACGTGTTCAGCTCGCCGCGTCACCGTCAACGGTGGAACCGCTCCTTCCTCACAGCGCTGTGGGAACAGAGGGAGCTCAGTGAGCAAGGGGGAGGAACAGCTGTTGGAACAGGAGCATGATAATGTCCTCATAACGGTGATTAAAGTCACCGTGAGGAGTTTTATTCATCGCAGGGAGTTGTGGGTCATGATCCTCCACAACGGCACATCATGAGCTCTGTGAAGTTTCTAGGCAACACGAATGGTCAGCAAATAACTGAGAGTACTTGGATACTAGTGATGAGTGTGCAAAGCAGTGACAGCTGTCATTCCCATTGCCACGTTTATGCAAAATCCATATAATCTGTGAATCACAACATAAACAGGTGCACATTCGGTGGGGGGGACAGACCCTGCCAAGTTATACGCGATCGGTGGGGCTGAGGGGGACATTTGCTCTTACGCGTTTACAATGCAATAAATATACACATAACTCTGCAATTAATTCTTCACAGTGTGATGTCCTCTTCGCCCCCCCCCCCCAACACGATGTGTGCAGTTAATACTACAGAGTCCGTAGATAATAATATTATAGGGCTTAGATAGCATTATTGTTGCACGGACGGGGGGATGCTTGGGGGGAGGGGTGCGGGGGTTGTGACCCAGCCCCCAGCCTGGCAACGTGCCACCTCCACCGGCTCAGCAATCTAGGCCAGAACGGGGACTCCGCATGGGACTAGGCCTCACCACGACTATGGTAAGTACAATATCCTTGCGTCTTACGCTACAATCACATACGTACAAAACTGTTATTTTATTAATCATCTTGGAAATATTCTATTATTTTTGTTTGTGTGCTCACAACAAATATTTTTTATTTATAACTTGGCCATTACCGTACTTTAATCTTTCTTATTGTGTCAACTCACGTTAAAATACACCTATTTTTGAAAATATAACCTTCCTATTATTAGATTACTTATCTTCACTTACAGCTTTCGTGACTGCAGGAGTTCATATTCTGTTACGTCACATAGCTACAAACATTTTAATAAATATTACATATATCACACAATGCCATACACACCATACAAATCGCACAATACCATACACACAATACCATACACACCATGCTATTCACACAGTACCATACACAACATTTTGTAAACACCCTACTATACACACCATAATAATTGGGGTTTTCCCCTTTTTTCTGGCAACAAAACTGAAACCTTTTTACAAGGAATCATGTGTGCATTAACCACAATACATGTGGTCAAAATTCTTAGGATTTTTCGGTAAAGTCACGTAGGTAAAAAATTAAAATGAATACTTGATACAGCAAGCGTGCTGTGACGGTTTCCACCTGAAGACGGAAGCTTGTGTTGCTTCCGAAACGTCGTGATTTTTATTTTTTTATTTTATTTTACTTTTATTAATTTTTATTTTTTACCTACGTGACTTTACCGAAAAAACCTAAGAATATGAATACTTGCAGTCACGAAAGCTTCAAATCTAGAATGAATGTGGTCAAAATGCAAACAAAAAACACACTGATAATATATGCATTGTCCTTGAAACTGATTGGTCCACACCAGAGACGGGTTTCTTTTGAGCCTCGTCTCAATTGGTGCGAGACCAGAGGACGCCAAAAGGCGTACAGCTCAAAGACAATGCACTATCAAAGTAATGAGGGCTCGGAGTAAGCATCTACATCATTAGACCTCATTTGCCAGTGTAGTGTACTTCGGTGACACTTGTAGGGGGCACTTCTTTATTATACATGTGTAGTAGAGTTAACTGCTCGATGTTCACAGGTTGGGAGAGCAGATCGTAAACAAGGGTTCCCGCTCAAACTAACGGTCAGGGTCTCACAAGCTGTGAGAGCTGACCATAAACAAGGTTTTCCCGCGCGACCAAACGGTCAGGGTCAGAGAAGGTGAATTGGGATCCAAAAGCAGATTGGGAACGACCAATCACAGGGTTCCACAAGGTGGCCGGGGATTGGACAAACCGGCCACGAACGAGTATAAAGCCAGAGCGCTGAGAGCTCCAAGGGGAGTTCGGCGACACGAAGACCCAGGACGGCGGAAGAAGCCTAGGACCCTGGACCAAGCCCTCCAGCCCTTATAAGGGCTAGGATTCAGTGTAACCAGTGGTCGGGGAGATATCCCCTAGGTCCCGTCAGAGAGGACACTCAGAGAACGGGATATTTAGTAGCCTGTAGAGAGCGGAGGCTTGTACCTTCTGAGGGGAACGGGTGAGGGGACCGTATACCCCTCAGTGTGATAGGGACAGTGTTAAGAAGACAATAAAGGTGTGTGCTACAAAAGACGTTGAAGAGTCCGTCTGTACAACACTACATTTGGCGTCAGAAGATGGAAACAAGATGAACGAACCGCACGCGAAGTCCCGACGACGCAAGCTCCGACTCACCTGTGGGTGCTGAGGGAGGCGCTGAAGACGCTGGCGTGTCGATAGCTGTCCCACCACCAGCAGAGCAGCCGATCGCCGCGAGTGATGTCATCCAGGCTGCTCACACCCGTCTCGCCCAGCTACTGCATGCGGCAGCAGCCATCCTGGAGGAAATTACCCTCGGGGCTGGGGCCGGAGAGAGGCGGCCGACGGCGAGCGTCCCCGCCATCGCAAACCCGGAAGAGGTCAACCTTCCCGCCGATGGGTCACGTGGTTCCACCGGAGGCGGAAGCCACGTGCATGCTGGGACCTCCGGGGGCCAATCACGGCACACCACGTCATCAGAACATGACGAAACCGCTGCAGGACCCTCCAGCAACACCGCGTCACCACGGCTGCGACGCCGTACAGTCCATGTAGTCGACCAAGCGATCGCCGCGTTCGGAACCGAGTCCGACCTTGATGAAGACGACGACACAGCTGCTCTACAGCAACGACTGCCCGTCTTCCGTGAATTCTCGTCCACAGAAGGTGACTGGGCGGCATTTCAGCGTCGTTTCCTCAGCCACCAGGAGATGGTGGGCTGGTCGGATGCACAAGCCCTGCGTGCACTGCCAGCCACCTTGGACGATGACTCTCTCGCAGCACTCATCTCCATCCCCAAGCGACACAGAGCGACACTACAAGCAGCTCTTCAGTGGCTGTCCGATGTATACGGACCTCCTTCCGCCACGCGCCACAAGTTTTACCAGAGACGATGCAGGCCCGAAAGAATCACCATTGGCGTTTCGCACCGCGCTACTTGCCATGGCAAAAGCGGCTTACCCCCGCATGGACGAGGAGGCTATCGACGCACTCGTCCTACAAAAGCTGGTGGAGATGGCGAGGGGACTGCGCCTTGTCATCCAGGCCGTGGACGACGAGGACATGTGCTCACTGCGAGCTGCCCGGAGCATTCATGCGCATTTGATGCTCGACCAGGACGAGACCATCACTGCATCGGCTACGACTGTGGGACCTACCAGCAGGGACAACGCTCGCTCTCCTGATCGAGTCTTCTCGACGTTCAGAGCGACGGCCCAGCGATCACCGGATCGCACCAGACGCCGCGACGACCGGGAGCGGGGACGGTCCTTCCCCCGCGGCGACGTGACGTGCTTCAACTGTGGCCGCCGAGGCCACATTTCTTCCGCCTGCCGTTCACCTCGCCGCCGCCCCTCCGGTTCCCGAGACCGGGACTACAGAGCTTCCAGAGCAGCGCAGCATGACCAGGCGAGTCGCGGCACCCCTCACACTCGGTCCTCATACACCATTGACTCCGCTCGAAACACGGCGTTCGGCCGACTTTTCGCGACCACTGCGACCCGGGCAGTGGTCAGAGCTGGCCCATAGAGTAGTTGCAGCGACGGCAGGTTCCTCGGTGGTCGTTGGTTTCATCGAGGGGGTAGAGGTGCGCGTGCTTATTGATACCGGTGCATCGGCCACTATCATCTCCGAGTTGATTTACAATATACTGCCCGTGCGATGTCGATCACTGGAAAAGGTTTCTGTTCCGTTTTTCACCGCGAATGGAAGTTCCCTGGGGATTCTCGGGCAAATTCGGGCGCAAATTGCCATTGGAGATATTAAATTGGCCGGCCCTGTTTTTGTGTCTTCTTCCCTTGCGGTGCCGTGCCTTCTGGGAACTGATTTTCTTGCCAAAATGCCCATTAAAATCCTTATCGATCGGGGATGTATTGAACTTCCCTCGGGCCGCCGGATGGAATTTTTACCCGCGGCCACGCATTTACGGTCGGAAAATGCTTCCGTACAGGCTTTTGCGGCTTGCGCTGTACGCATTCCGCCAGGGGCACAAATGCTCGTACCCTTACGGTTAAAGACACCACTCGCTCCCACCGCCTCGGTAAATGGCATATTATTGGGACCCTCCAACACAGCAGTTAACAGCTTTTCGTTGGTGGCCGCACAGACTCTTGTAGCGGGCGACAGGGAGCCATTTATACACGTTTTGAATGTCGGTCTGTCGGACACCGTCATTCCACAGGGGACAGTGCTCGCTCATGCGACAGTGGCGCCCCTGGGGATTGGGGTTGTTGGACACGTAGCGAACAGTCAGCAGCCTCGCCCTCGTGACAATGACGAGGGATGGATTGACGCTCTCTGTGCAGATGCCGGAAATTTATCCGAGTCACAGCTGAGTAAATTGCGGGCTCTTTTGCGGGAATTCTCGGATGTGTTCAGCAAATCACAATTTGATATTGGCTGCACCAAGCTGCTGCGTCACCATATTGATACCGGTGACGCTGCCCCTATCCGCCAAAACCCGTTTCGGCTCAGCCCTGCGGAGAAACAGCATGTTAAATGGGCAGTTGACGACATGCTGGCGGCTGATATCATTTCTCCTTCAAACAGCCCCTGGAGTGCTCCGATAGTGCTGGTCAAAAAGCACGATGGCAGTCTTCGATTCTGTGTAGATTTTCGGCGCCTAAATAAAATTTCCGTAGCTGATGCATATCCTCTTCCACGTATGGATGAGTCATTGGATGCCCTGGCAGGGGCGCGTTATTTTTCCACTTTGGACCTTCTGTCAGGGTTTTGGCAACTCCCCCTCGACGAAGCGTCAAAGCCAAAGACTGATTTTCGGACACCACAGGGCCTTTTCGAGTTTAATAGATTGCCCATGGAGCTCCACTCGGCCCCAGCAACGTTTCAGAGGCTCATGGAGCTGGTCCTCGCTGGGCTCCAGTGGGACTCATGCCTTATCTATCTTGATGACGTTATCGTCTTTGGCCACACGTTCAACGAACACATTGAACGGTTGCGCGCTGTTTTCGAAAAGATGCGAGCTGCGGACCTCAAATTCAAACCGCAGAAGTGCCACCTTCTGCGTGAGTCTGTGCGCTATCTAGGCCACATAGTCAGCCGCTCAGGTATTTCCACAGACCCTGAAAAAACTAAATGTGTCAGCCAATGGCCTACCCCCACCTCTGCAGGGGAAGTTCGCAGTTTTATCGGGTTCGCATCATATTACCGACGCTTTGTGGCTGGTTTCGCTACAATCGCCAAGCCACTACATGCTCTTACAGCGAAAGGGCTAAAATTTCATTGGGGAGACGCGGAACAGGCCGCATTTGACTCCTTACGGAATGCTCTAGTATCAGCACCGCCCCTGGCTTACCCCGATTTCGTAAAGCCCTTTATTTTGGACACCGATGCCAGTAACACCGGGATCGGCGGGGTATTGTCCCAAATCGTTGAGGGCGTTGAGAGGGTGGTTGCCTATGGAAGCAGGGTTTTGTCCCCTGCTGAGCAACGTTATTGCGTAACCCGACGCGAGCTGCTGGCCATTGTTTACTTTATGCAACAATACAGGCCATACCTATACGGTCAACAGTTTACTGTGCGCTCCGATCACTCTGCGTTACAATACGCTTTGCGCATTGACCAACCGTCTGGCCAGCTATCCCGATGGCTTGAAGTCCTCCAGGACTACAATTTTATGGTCATTTACCGCAAGGGTACACAGCACAATAATGCGGACGCGCTATCCCGCCTCCCGTCAGAAGAATGCGCCTGTTTTACGGGTTCTGGCCGGTGCAAACCGCAAATAGTACGCCCGGTTGCACCTCCTGAAACGGTTTCTGCTGCCCTTCCTTCCGATCCTGCGCCGGGTGCGGACCACGAAAATCCGCCAGCAAGTGACGACTTGCTGGGGATAACGTTGAACGAATGGGGTCGGCACCAAATGAACGATGCGTCGTTGTTGCCTCTGTGTCGTCGCGCATGTGATTCGTCCTCACGTTCAAGTAAATCGCACTCTTTTGCCATGCGCCACGGTCTGCTCATGCATTGGGATGCTGATTCTTGCCAGTACAAAATTGTCGTGCCATCGGCTTTGCGGTGTACGGCTGTGTACGCGGCACACGAGCGATTGTCGCACCTGGGTGTGCACAAAACCATTGGGTTGCTAAGATTACAATTTTACTGGCCGGGCATGCTTCGCGACGTAACTGATATTTTAACGGGCTGCACCCAATGTGCGCAATGTAAACCTCCAGCGAAGCCAGCATGCCCACCGCTGCAGCCCATCACGGTATCCCGTGTGAACGAGCTGGTTGCTCTCGACATTTTGGGGCCTTTTCCTACAACGCCTCGGGGTAACAAGTACCTTCTGGTTGGGGTGGAGTATTTTACACGGTGGCCTATGGCCTGGGCCCTCCCCAACCAGTCGGCAGCAGCCGTGGTGGACGTCTTTGTTCAAGGCTATGTGCTGGACAAGGGCGCTCCAGAACGGTTGCTGACCGATCAGGGAAGACATTTTTCAAGTACCCTGCTGAGTGAGGTATGCCGCCTGTTGGGCACTAAAAAGGTGCGCACTTCGCCCTACCACCCCCAAACAGATGGCATGGTGGAGCGGTTGCATAGAACCCTCACCTCTATGCTATGCCATCAGGTTGACGAATCCCACGTAGACTGGGACCTGCAGATCCCGGGGGTCCTCGTTGCTTACCGCATGGCGCCACATGCAGCGACAGGGTTCTCCCCATTTTTCCTAATGTATGGCAGAGAGGCCATTCCCCCCGCTGACGTGCGGCTTGGGATAGAGCAGCTTCCACGGTCATCGAAGCTCACTGACCATTTGCGGTTCAACCTACAAAAGCTGTCTGAGGCTCGTGATGCGGCGATAGAAAATTCCGCCTCCCGCCAGCGGGCTAATTCAAGGTTGCAGGCCCCTCGCACGTCCGTGCATCAGTGGGCTCCAGGGGACATGGCGTGGCTTCATTGCCCCCAGGTGCCGGTGTCCACATCGGCTAAACTCCTTAAACCATGGCGAGGTCCGGTTGAGGTGGTTGAGATAATGCGCCCACAATGTGTTAAAATCTGGTGGGGACGACGCCGCTGGTTCGTGCACCCCTCTCGTCTGAAGCCATTTGTTGCTCCGTGTGGCTCTGCGTCACACTCAAAACACGAGGGCCGAGCGTGTGGTATGCCCGACGAGCCGGATGTCGCCCCGTTAGTACCTAACCCACAGCGCAGACGTGTCATTCCTCCCGCAGATGATGCGGGACTGAGGGAGCCGTGCGAGCCACGGGTCTCTGCAAAAAGGCCTCTGGACCCACCTAACATGTTTACCAGGATGCCTGACCCGTCTACACCAGGAGTCTCTGCAAAGGGACCTTCTGACCCGCCCGACATGTTTGCCAGGCTGTCCGACCCGTCTGCTCCAAGGGTCTCCGCAGAGAGGCCTCCTGCCCCTGCTGACATTTTTGCCAGGATGCCTGGCCAGCCTGCAGCCCGGGAAAGGGCACCCATCCCCTACGACGGGCCCGCGAAATACACACGGGCTAGATCGCGTCGGTTTTCTTGATTGCCCATCATTTTCTTTTGCGGCAGCGGAATTCTGCGTGCGTTGTGCGTCGCGAATGTCGTTATTTGTGATTGATGCTGACCATGTACCTATGTTGCGTTGTTGATGAAGGGGGGTATTTATAATGGATGTTCCTGTTCCTGTTCTTGTTGGTTTTGGCACACACTTTGGTTCATTGATGGGGATTTTTCTGCTTGTAACAGCCGGGACGGCTGAGGCTTCTGAAGGGGAGGGTGATGTAGTAGAGTTAACTGCTCGATGTTCACAGGTTGGGAGAGCAGATCGTAAACAAGGGTTCCCGCTCAAACTAACGGTCAGGGTCTCACAAGCTGTGAGAGCTGACCATAAACAAGGTTTTCCCGCGCGACCAAACGGTCAGGGTCAGAGAAGGTGAATTGGGATCCAAAAGCAGATTGGGAACGACCAATCACAGGGTTCCACAAGGTGGCCGGGGATTGGACAAACCGGCCACGAACGAGTATAAAGCCAGAGCGCTGAGAGCTCCAAGGGGAGTTCGGCGACACGAAGACCCAGGACGGCGGAAGAAGCCTAGGACCCTGGACCAAGCCCTCCAGCCCTTATAAGGGCTAGGGTTCAGTGTAACCAGTGGTCGGGGAGATATCCCCTAGGTCCCGTCAGAGAGGACACTCAGAGAACGAGATATGTAGTAGCCTGTAGAGAGCGGAGGCTTGTACCTTCTGAGGGGAACGGGTGAGGGGACCGTATACCCCTCAGTGTGATAGGGACAGTGTTAAGAAGACAATAAAGGTGTGTGCTACAAAAGACGTTGAAGAGTCCGTCTGTACAACACTACACATGCACACACACCCTAACTACTGTACACCAGCTTCTCATACAGTCTATCCCGTGTATTTCTTCCACCCAGCCTATCATACGCCGCCTACGTAGCGTGCCCTACCCCAGCTACGCTCCAGGTCCTCCGGCTATGATATCCTATGGGAGGCTGTCTGACCTGACCCAGCCAAGGTACAGGTCCAACCACTGGTTCCTCAGACCTGGCCCTTATAAGGACAGCAGGTAAGGGAGTCCCAGGGTCCACCACTGGCCTCACAGAACTCCGGCCCTTAAACGGACGGCGAAGCTATGGGTCCAGTGTCCTACACTAGCAGGTCTTTAGGCTTCGGTCTTCAACTGCCACGAACCTCTCCACGTTTCTCAGCCGAGGGGCGGGGCTCCGAGGGATCGTAGAACAACCCACAGCCCCCACCGTTGGGAGGGGATGCAGAGGATCCCAGAATCCCCCACAGCCCCCAACCGCTTCTGGGCTGTCTGCCGTTGCCTGCAAGTGCAGCCCATCCATGGCGCTACACCAGTACCAAAATATAATAATAGGGTTTTTCTCGTTTTTTCTGACAACAAAAATGAAACCTTTTTTCAAGGAATCATGTGTGTATTAACCACAATACTTGTGGTCAAAATGCAAACAAAAAACACACTGATAATATATGCATTGTCCTTGAAACTGATTGGTCCACACCAGAGACGGCTTTCTTTTGAGCCTCGTCTCAATTGGTGCTAGACCAGAGGATGCCAAAAGGCGTACAGCTCAAAGACTTTGATAGTGCGGTTTTAATGTGGTTTTAAGAAAGGGCGGTCCTGCACAGATGCTATATTTTCTGTCCGTCTACTACAGCAGAGGTGTAGGGAATTCCAACAAGACCTACAACTCTGCTTTATTGACCTGGTCAAGGCCTATGATACCATCAGTAGGCCTAGGCTCTGGGTTGTTCTTCGTGCTTTCAGAGTCCCTGACCCTCTGCTCACGATCATTAAGGACCTTCATGATGGTGAGCGGGCCCGGGTAAAACTACGTGGCCGGGAGTCGGAGCCATTCTCTGTACACCTTGGGGTGCGACAAGGATGTCCTCTGGCTCCCACATTATTTTACATCTATTTTGACCACGTAGTTCGTCAAGCCATCAATAGCTGTACCGGAGGAATTTCCATCTGGTACAGATACAATGGGAGGCTATCGATGCACGGGTGCGGTCAAGGGATGGCTCCCTATTGCTCAACCATTTTACGTATGCCGATGATCTGGTAATTGCTGCTCACTCCGAGGAGGAGTTGGATGTGCTGCTGCTGAACCTGGAGCTTGCCACTAAGAGGTGGAACCTTGCCATCAGCCCCACCAAAACTAAGCACCTGCCTGTGTATTTTGTACCACCGGACACTCCACCCCCACAACTCCCAATTGGTGATGGGGCCATTGTGGAGAGAGTGGAGAGTTTCCCATACCTGGGCAGTGTGCTCATGACCGGCTCCGATGTAACAGCAGAGGTCTCACTCCGAATCAGTCGAGCGGCATTATCTTTTCATCGGTTGCGTAACGCTGTGTGGAAGCTACCTGGTCTGTCGCTCCGCACGAAGCTTCAGGTCTTCTCGGCCAGTCATTCCCTCCCTTCTCTACATTTGCGAAACGTGGACCCCCCTAATGGAACATCTTCGCCGGTTAGAAACATTTAGGCTGGCCTGCCTACATTCCATCGTGGGTTTAACCAGGCTGGATTGTGTGAGGATCTCACAAATCCTCGAAAGATGTGGACAAAGTCCCATTGGTGAACTCCTCCGGCAGGCAAGGCTGCGTTGGCTGGGCCATGTAGCCCGCATGCCCAGCCACCGCATGCCTAAACAGCTTTTGTTCAGCCGGATCGTGATGGCTAAATGGGCGCGGCACGGGTTAGAGAAGAGATGGAGTGATGTGCTACAGGAGGATGTGGAGCTGAGTGGACTTGCCGATGACTGGTACCAGTGGTGTCAAGATCGGCCTCTGTGGAAGAGGCTCGTGAAGGACGCTACTGGGCAGTTGGAGGCAGTTGTCCTCCAACAACAACGGAGGGCGGAGGAGCGATGCTCACAACAACGAGCGGAGCGCCGGGTGGATAAAGCACAGCAAGTTGGCACAGTAGGGGGTACAGGTGGTGCATCAGCCAGTCGTCTCAGTCAGTCGACTCGTGGCATCTGGATCTGCCCCGTGACCTCCTGCCAGCGGGCATTCGATACTTCACGTGGCCTCAAGGTGCACATAGCCTGGCACAAGCGTCGTGGTGATATCACCGCCACTTAGTGCCGAATGGCGGTTGTTGTTGTATGGCATTGTGTGATATTTTTTTTACACTTTTCATTATTTTTCTAAGTGACTTTACCGAAAGACACAATGAATATATATTAATGTTTGTGTGCAGACAACTATTTTTTCTATCCCTTGCTTCTTTCGCTCAACTCATGCATACAGAAACCTGGTATTTAAATAATCACCTTGCAAATATTCACATATTTCAGTGTGTGTGCTCACAACTAATAATTTATAAATAACTTGGTCTGTATTGATATATTTGTTATTGTGTCAAATCACGTTGATATAAACCTAATTTTAAAATAATCACCTTGCAAATATTACAATCGTAATGTTTGGGTGTGGACAACTAATATTTCTGGTCCTTGCTTCTTCCGCTAAACTCATGTACATAGAAAGTGTGTGTAAGTCGATGTGTGTGTCTGTCTTTTTCGCCCAGGAAACCCCGGGTACTTACCGCTAGTGCAATATAAATCTGGCGATCTGCGTTTGATTCCTGGCCACAGCCAACATCAGTGGTGATATATAAACCAGTCCTGGACCCTCTCCCCCACTTCACCAATCCCCACTCACCAACGTGGTGAAGTATGGATGGCCAAACATGCCTCATGACCCTTCATGGTATGGGAAGGCCTTCACCCAGCAGGAGATTGCAAAGGGATGTAACTTATTATGTTTTATTTAAGTTCATGAACCCAGCATGGGGTTTAGTGGGGGAAGTGAAAGAACATCTCACCCATCAACCAGTGGGCTCACCAGGATTACTTTAGACAAGGCCAGTCCCGTCAGGGTTCGCCTCTACTGAGTCTCATCAGCAGGGTATGGGCCAGTAAACAAACGCCATCACCGTGGGGCTGCAGTGAAATGTAGCGAAGCAGTGGCTATGGCCGTGCTCTGCCATGGCGAACGGGTGATGATGCGACTGAAGCAGTGAGCAGGTGCGGGGTTTATTGACTCACTCAGCTAAACCCTGGCCCTGATTCACCTGCACTGAGTCCGATCAGCAGGGTGTGGGCAGTAAACAAACACCACTAGGTAACCTGATGGAGAAACATCCACCATCACCGTGGGGCTGCAGTGGCCGTGGCCATAGCCGTGCTCTGCCCTGGCGAGTAACGGGCGATGATGCGACTGAAGCAGTTAGCAGGTGCGGGGTTTGTTTGCCGACTTAACTAAACCCTGGCCTGGATTCACCTGCACCGAGTCTCATCAGCAGGTTGTGCTCCGCTTAGCCAGTTTCGGGTACCCAGTATGAGTGATCGTCGGTGGAGTTCGCTCGCAGCGGGGTCGGCTCCCGAGTGGCGTCAGCTTCTCAAACTCCCCTCGCAGAAGGGAGCGCTCAGGAGCTGCAGAGACGCCCACAGAGTTCACCACCGACAGAGGCGGAACTTGGCCAATGGTGCTCCGAGATGCGGCTCGGTCGTGGACGCGCTCAGCGCTGCCGACGCCGCCGCTGCACTCGCGGCGATGTCGACGCAGGGTCCACGAGAGCCGCCACGTGAATCCGCAGAGAACTCCGAGCCGCAGCGCCACCTCCATTCCCCAGGGACTCCGTGGCCACACTCAGCACGGGCGGGGGGGGGGAGCGTGGTCCCCGTGCTGAGCACAGAGGCAGTGGCCGGGATCTCTTGGGGCCTCCCAACCTCGCACGCAGCCCTACGCGTTGCGCTGCGGTTCTATGTTTGTGTTGTGAGTTAAACACTCACCACTGCTGTGTTTACTTAATCTGTTATTGGGTCATCCAAAGCGTAATTGAAACTGGTAGTACCTGCTACCCGCGTGATCTACAAGAGGCTGGGATCAGCGTTGGGTTTGGGATTAGAGGCCGCACCGTGGTTGGGGTGGGTGACACCGATCGTCCCCCAGGGTGGATGTCTCTGTCAGCTCTCAACGCATTCAACATTCGGGTCTGACTGACGCTTTTTCCCCCCTCCAACCAGGATCCAGGGCCCAGCTCCCAGCAGTGACCCCTTCACTCCTCACGGCAAAGAGACTTTGGCATGAACTTTCACAGTCCAGCCCCTTCCCCAAGACTCCATCTGCTCCTCCCGCACCACCAACCAATATCCCTCTCATCACTGCCCATCAACTCACTCAACACTGCCTCCCTTACCAACCCAGGTTTACCCCTCACCTCTACCAACCATCAGCACGCACAGCCCTACCAGCACCATCTCTCCCTCTCCAAGATTCCAAGATCTAAGTTGGCGTTTTCTCCACCATTGGAAACTCATTTGCCAGTAGCAAAATATGATAATTGGTTTTTTACCCTTTTATCTGGCATTATTGTTGCCAAATAAAAGGGTAAAAAACCAATTATCATATTTGGCGTTTTATGTTACAATGGAGTGTAAATGCGAAGAGAATCCCCACAATAGGCAATGAGTGTGTGGATTGCATTCAACTGGATACAGGAGGCTTTATGAATCAGTCCCCATGCACGCGTTGTGAGTTGTGAGTAAATGCTGGCTCCGTGTTCACGTGACAGAAGCGGAGTCTAGTGATGCCACTGAACCCCACCACTCTTGACCGGACCTCCCTGCATCGGTCGTTGACGCCAAGCAGTTTGAGCCTGGTTCGTATTTGACGTGAATACCTCGGGAATTCCAGGTGCCAATCCCATTCCAGTGATTAATATCCATCAATCACTACCTGACTTCTTCCCAATCAACTGCAGATAAATATGGAAGGCCAAACCCATACTTATGTATGATGTATTATTATTACATGAAAACGCAAGTGATTTTTCCGCTCAACTTAGCATTGAGGGGGTTCTCATATCCCGTGTATAGCCCTTAGCCAGTGTTGAAAATATCACGGTAGTATGGCGGGGGCGAGTCTATCCAGAGGACAACCACTGGTTGACTTCCCCACAAAGTGGTACTCATTTTATAGATACCAGACGGATGATGAACTCGCAGCCTCCCGACTGTGAGCCACGCACTCTCCCGCTGGGCTACCTTGCCGGCTGCGCTGTTATCAAGACAACGTGAACACAATTGCTACAGTCACCATTAGAGTATTGGCGATAAACTGAAGATTATCACCGAGTTTAGTTGGTTGCTCTGTTGTTGAGACACAGGAATAGTGCTGTACGGTGTGAGCCCACGTGCATGTGCTATGTAAGGCACACTTCCCAAGGCAAATGCTACTTAAAGGTAAATGTTAAACAAAACTGTCGCTTTGCATCGTAGACCCTGCAATAGAAACAGGGAATTATCCACACCGACTCAAATCACCAATAGACCTCATCCACAGACAATATTCATTTGGACATCAGAGACGCCAAACATGGTTATGCAAGTCAAGTGGTCTAGCACAATGGCTACCACATCAGCCACCCGGTGCTGCCTCACAACTCTGAGGCACAGAGGCTGCTGCTGTGTTCGACGGCTCAGCTTCTACATTCGCCCGACAGCTTCTGCGTTGATCTCGGCAAGAGAAGTGTGGAGTGGGTGGCGGAGTGGCCGAGAGGGAACTCTGCTGAGGCCGCGCAGCCCCGAGGGCGGAGCGGTCCCTGACGTGACCAGGACTGCGTGGTAGTACAGAAAGTAGGTTGCTGCCCTGTACTGTCTAGGGATTTGGAGTGGTAGCCCCTCGTATGCGAGGGTTTCCCCTCAAGTTGTCCGGTTGCTCCCTCCCGCGTGAACGCTCGGTAAGGAATTTACCAAACATCCCCAGCAGAACCCTCGTTACACGAGTTGCGTCTCTGTGATTGTCTTGAATACGAGACAATCACCATTACACTTAACTACAAAGAAAAAGATCCACCGTATAGCCTTAACAGACTGTAGGGACAAGTGCTGTTAGCGAGCACCTATGAAGACCGGAACGGTACACGAGAGGGTGGGTGGCCAGCACCACGCCCGACCGCTCTTGTCTCCCCAGTGGCGATGTTTACACACCGCAACCAGGTATTTATTTGAGGCTGAGTCGACCTAGGGGAGGCCCGGGACCGGTTCAGAAAATTGTCACCGGTGTTGGCCGTGAGCGGGAATCGAACCCGGGTTGCCGGGTTTATAGCACAGCGCACTAACCGCTACACTACCGCTCCCCACAACACTTAACTGCACCCCTAGACACAACCATTGTATATTGTTAAACGTATAACGTCCATAATGAAATGCATTTAATAACAACGCTGTGGCCTGTCACGCCGCACGAAGCAAGCCCCTCAGAGCATCTGCAGGCAGCGTGAAACAAAATCCAAATTGCCGCTCTACACAGGCGCAGCAGCAACACCCAGCGAGGAGGGGCTGGAGACCGCCCTGGCTCGGGGTCACTTTACACGAACCCCTTCCCTGTGCCTGCTGCTCGCACACCGCTGAGTCGCCGTGGTGGTGGTGGTACAGGCGGCAGTGAGCGCGCGATGCTGGCACGAGAAACACTGAGCAGTGGAGAAGTGGAACTCGCACTTCCACGGGGTCCCAGTCAGGGCCAGGGTTACATACTGTAGTGTGGTTCTACATTGTTAGGGTGAGAGATAGCGTGATAGTCAGGGTTAGAGACAGAGTTAGGGTGAGAGATGGCGTGATGGTCAGGGTTAGAGACAGAGTTAGGGTTATACTCAGGGTTTGATACGAGTCAGGGCTGTGTGTACAGTAGCAAGATTCACAAAACACAAATGTTTACATCTGCGGACACAGAATTTAACTTCATTTAAACTAATCATGCACTGCCGCAGCTCGTCCGGCTCTCTGAGCCCTCCCGTCTCTCACCTGGCTTCAGTGGTGACTTTGACTTCACGAGAATAACAACGAGCGAGTAATCACCGATAGGAAGCTGTGAGAGAGGTACTGGTTGTGAGAGAGAGAGGTACTGGTTGTGAGAGAGAGAGGTACTGGTTGTGTGAGAGAGAGGTACTTGTTGTGTGAGAAAGGTACTTGTTGTGTGAGAGAGGTACTGGTTGTGTGAGAGAGGTACTGGTTGTGT